>SKCR01007867.1:0-24314 GCA_019454045.1 Zanthoxylum bungeanum | reverse complement strand
TTGAAAAACCCTCGGCAAGATTTGACGAGTTGCTTGTAGATGCCATGATCTATTCTCGGACGGTCAAGTCTTTCTGAGAATACCTCGCTCTGATACCAACAGAAAGTACCTACAAGCACTAGCGACAAGAAATCTCTATACCCAAGAGGGGGGGTGAATTGGGTTATCGCTATTAATGCGGAATTATAAAATCTTTACCGATTTTAAGCTCTTATTACCAAATAGGAGTTTTAGGTCAATTTTCTCTTGTAAATAAATATCATATATGCAAGTTTCTAATCAATAAATATAAGCATAAGTAAACTTGCAAATGTATAAAAGAGTAGGGAAAGAGAGATACGACACCGCGATTTATAGTGGTTCGGCCAAACGTGCTACGTCCACTCCCCCAAGCCTCGCTTGAAGATTTCCACTAAAATCGAGTTTTCCGTGGTTGACTCGTAACCAAGAGTTTTCCGCCAAGGCACACTCCGAACCTTTTACAAGTTTGAGTTTTATACGTAGGTGCACTCACAACCTTTACAAATTACCCAAACGATGGGATTTCACAAACCGCAAGTGTTTTTGATATGAAATAATTAAAACACACTTGGGCACTCACAAATAATGAGAAGATTGTGTGAGAGCAAACCCAAGTGTTCTAAGCTCACTAAATGATATGGAAGATGTGTGTGTGAGCTTGGATGAGTGTTTATGAATATGAAGGTGTATGACACTCTTTGTTTGCCTTTAGAGAATGTATATGAAGGTTTTCTAGATCTCTAACCTAAGGCAAAGGAGTTGGGGTTCTATTTATAACAAAATGCAAAGTTTTCCCCAACTTACAGCGAGACCGGCGAGCACACCGGCGAGGGGACCGGCATACCGGTCTAGGGCTCCAACGGTAACATAACGTTCAAAAAACTAGCCGTTGGACCGGCGAGCAAACCGGCGAGGAGACCGGCGAGGACCTCCCTGGTTCCAGAGAGCATTATTTGCTCAGCTAAAACCGGCATGGAGACCGGCGAGAAAACCGGCATGGGGACCGGCATGGAGCTCCCTGGTTTCAGTATGTGCATGACCAGTCAAGACTGACGACACTTGGTATTTTGGCCGTAACTTTCTCTAGAAAATTCCAAATCATGATCTGTAAATTTATACATAAACTAGACACATAAATCTAGCTTCTGTAAAAAATTCAGCTCCAAAAACATTAAGATGAAATTTATGGAATTTTTCTAATGTGACGTGTATGCAGAAAACGTACATCTGAACATGTTGTACTAAAAAGGCTCTAGAAAAAGTTCTATGCATCGGAATTATGTTCCGTTTGAACCGTAGCAAACTAGAGACACATCTATCTATCTAACGGTATATTATTTGAAGTTTAATTCAACCGTTTGATAGTTTTTGGAAGATCATTTACCGATGCACTTGTGCATAGAAATTCATTTTTGTGCAAATAAAGTGCAAATGATTCTTTAAGCATTCTAATCCATTTTAAATGCAAGTGATGCAAAATGTATGATTCCTAAGAGCTTTAGATCACTTGAGTAAACTCACTTACAATAAAATTTAGCTCTTAATCATTATCTTCGATTTGCCGCTAGTCTTCATATTCTCGCTCTTCACCCTATATGCTTCGACACTTTTTGTAATGCTTCGTGTTTGTACGTCGAAGTCTTCATTCGCGTTGACGTCATCAAAATCCTTTTATGCGATCAAGTCGCCAACATGTACTTGGGATACAATTTCACGTACCGCTTGAGAAACATTCACGCGTGTGTTTGTGTCATTTGGATACCACTTTGGTAATCTCGTTCGAACGCGTTTACAGACGCTACACGAACGTATGCAATCTGCCTCAGTCCGTTCGAACAGGTTTATAAACGTCACTCGAACGCGCACGTATTTTGTTTTACCATACATCAAACCTTATCCCGTTCGAACGCGTTTTCAAACGCTATACGAACGCGAACATTCTGTTTACCGTTCGAACGCATTTCCGAAAGCTAGACAAACGCACATACATTGAACATACCTTCTTTCATCATATTTCATGCATGTTTGCTTCTTCGGTCATTTCGTTTGCATTACGTATCTATTTACCCGCTTTTATTTTTAATGTTTTTATAATTTTTATTAGTTACGTTATTGCGCTTCATTGTTTAATATGTCTATGGAATTACGCATTTGTCTTCATTTTTTGTTTATTTACGTTTATAGGTGTGCAATGTGTGTTGATTACATTATCTTGCATGTGTTGCATAAGACTTGATTATACTATTGCATATATTTTTTTCATTACAATTGGCATAAATAAGGGATCATTTCGAACCCAACGGTTTGAGGTCTGCCGTTGCGAGGGGTGAGTGCGGCCTTAAATCATTTCCCAGTTCACACTGGGTGGGGACTCCATTTATTCTCCGGTTTAGTCCCCCGCGGGCTACTTCGTACTCCGCGCCCTAAATAAACAGGTTTATTTTCCCAGTTCATTATTTGATATCGAATAAACAGGTTAGGTGAAATATGAATAAATTATTCATATTAGATATCAAATAATTTATTTGGTAATTTGAAAAAGTTTTAAATTACGATTTTGCCCGAACTGCGCTTCCGCCGCGCCCTTCGCCCAAAACCCCAACAATGACACGTGTCCAAACACATTCCAAAGGGGATCTAGATCCCTCATCAAGGCTTGACAACAGAGCCTGTCATCAATCTGGTACATAATCTGTCATCAAATTCTGGTACAAAGCCTGTCATCAGAGTCTGAGGGCAGCACCTACCATCAGAGTATGAGGGCAGAACCTACCATCAGAGACTGATGGTAGAATCTATTATTAGAATCTGAAGTCAGGATCTCAGTTAGAATCCAAATAGGAGTTCCATCTTAGGCTTGGTTCCAACAAATACAAGCAAAGATCGTGCGAAGATTGAGCCCGAGATATCAGCTCCTAAATGACACGAATCTGGTGAACAAAGAATGAGACAAACAATTAATTACTTTCCGTTTCTTTAAGCTGGACAATCATTTAGAATATAGAAGTACCGAGATTTTAGGGAGTGGACCAGTTAATGGGAAACTTGAATGGAATGTAACGCTGTCATTTTATTTTCCTTGTAACAAGATATTATAAATAGTGTAAAAAATCCTAAAACAAGGGATCGATTTTTTGTTTATCAAGGAATGATAGAGAACTCTTTGCTTATCTCTGTATTTTGTTTATTTTTATTGTTTGTGAGATGAATTGCACAAATAGAAATATAATATAAAGCTTTCACAAATAAATTTCACTGTTTGTCAATCACAAGTGAAAAATGCAACACACTTAAAACACAATTAATTTAAATCTTTTACAGGGAATCAATTTATGACAAATCTAAAATTAGCTTGAAGTTGACCAACAACGGACTTGTCAACCTGAAAGGCCTTGGCAAGAATATCATCAGAAATGGCCGGATTTGATCCGAAACGGCATTAGCAATGGTGATGACTCCAGGATTCTGGCTGCTCAATCCAGAGATTGAAACTGCATTTCCATGACCCACATTACGTTGAAAGTGAATAAGTCCAACAGGGAACACAAAACACATCGCCTTTTTGAAGAACTTTTGTGATAAGCCTGTTCTCTGGATTTGATGTCACGAACCCGACCTCCAAGGTTCCTTCGATGACTGTAAGAATCTCGGTGGCACGAGGATGAGCATGAGGAGGAATCAAACCCCATGGTGCATAATCGAGGCGAGCCAATGAGATGCCAAGTGTGTTGAGTCCGGGTATTTGAGCCACTGACACTGGCGTAACCCTGGAGCCAAGTGGGTTCGATGTGTTGCCTGCTCCATGGAATCCGCTGAAGGAGAAGTGGTTGGCCTGTACGAGTTTTGAGTCCATGCAGGCGAAGCCATTAACCCTTGCTGCCATGATCGCACAACACCACATGTTAATTAATGAAAGCACCAACAATTTATTTATTTATTTTTAAATTCAAGTAAATTTAATTCTATGGAAACATTTAAGTTATTATATATTGTTAAATCACCTTGGCTACTGGGGTCGGCAACGCAGAAATCCTGAAGAGGACTTGGCTCAAAAGCAACAGCTAGAGCACAAGTGATAGCTAGTAAACTCAGTACCAAAATCTGCTGATTGGCCATTTTGATCTTTCTTTCGAAAAAATTGGAAGCTGTGAACTGAAGGAATGAAGAGCTGTGAAGATTCAATTGCATGAGCTCTATTTATAGTCAATAATTAAAAGTATAAGATTCAATTGCATGGAAAGAATTACTGTCTCTGTAGTGGAAAAGTTGCCGTCTTTGAAACTTGTTGAAATGGTCTTAACATCTACTTTTTAGCAATTTGCGGATAATATTAAAGATATGTTAATGATAATAATACGGCATTAATATTTTATATCACTAATGTCGAATAATTTTATTAGATAATTAATAGAATTCCTATAAATTATATAATTATTAGTTTGTGATACCTCATAACCTATATAATAATGATACTAAAGAATTACTCCACTAATATGATATGTATAAGGACAACCTTCATTTCTCCTAAATTTTGAGGCTTTTAAGTGAATTTTCAAATGGATCATATACTATTTACTAAAAATTAGAATTTTAGATTTAATAGTAATTTTCGGACATAGGCTTTTGTCAGATTCTTAGAGATACTTGATCATTGCCCAGTGTCAACATTCGGCAGTGCGGCAAAAAGAAAAATTTGCATCAAACTGGCACTAATAAAATAAATATTTTAAGTTTCAAGCACAAATAGTTAATTTATTATTAATATTCAATAAGTAATACTATTAAAAAAAATAGATGTATTTGAATGAATTTAGATCTTATGAATCTTAAAATTTGTTTTGTATTGTCGATATCAAATTTTCATGGGATGATAAATTTGTGTTGATTAGGGACGGTAATAGAACGGGTATGGTATGAAGATGCTAATATTCGTATTCCTCTCGTTTAATAAATGGGTATGAAAATTATTCACTTTTCTATTCTTAACGTACTTGGCCTCTGCAGGCCTTCTTGTGGGACTCCGTTCACGCGGGGATTTTACCTCTATTTTAACGGAGATTTTAATACGCATACCCGACCCACCTAGCCAATGAGTATGAAAAATTATGTCCTTACCGGCCCCTAACATACCGAACCCATCCACGAGGGGATTTTTGCTTTCCCTAGTGTTGATTGAGGAACAACAGCTAATGAATCAGGTCAGTAGAAAATGATCGGGTGCAATCTTAACGATTCGTGAATTAAATATTTTGGGATCAACTTGATCTTACCTTCTAAGACATAATAGTAATTGTTGATGGTGTTTTCAGGTCCTATGTTATTTAAGGAGCACAGCGGGGGTAAAAAAGGTAATTCACTTCCTGATCGAGATCATTAATGCCGACCCGACCACATGAGTGTTATAAAGCTAACAGGTAGAGACCGAGCATTTGATAATTGGTGACCGACCACTTTGGCTCGGATGACCGAGCATTATCAGATCGGCAGAAGCATTCTCAGTTCAAAGGACTACCATGACCGACCTCATTAAGACCGACCAAATAGCGAGGCGTGCTCAGGAAGATAAGCATCCTATTTTCTCGGATAAGATGACAAATTATCCTATTCATGGGGAGACTGATGAATCAGTGTCCAATAGGATAAGGGAGAAATTAAGAGAAAAAGAGGAGATTAATATCCTTGGGAATAAATAGATTATATTCTAGAGTAGAAATTTATTAAATAAGAGATCTGATTGATTCTTTTAAGAAGAAGATGGACGAACTAAAAGAAAAGAGAAGACATTATAAAAGAAGGGTAGATATGTGTAATGGGGATCAGAATCAAGAACATGATCACTACGATCAAGCTTGTAACACAAAAAGAGAGCAGAGAAGCATATTTCAGTAATAAAATATCATTCTGTTTGTGTCCGTGGACGTAGGTGGACCTGATCCGCCGAACCACGTTAAATCTCCTTGTTGATTGGTGCATTTGTCTGTCTTCTGCTAAATTTGCCTTTGGTTCCCATATAACCAAACAAATTCACTATTCAGGGAGGAACTGTCTCGGGAGTAATATTCCCAAATTACCCTGAGACCAAAATCCGCCGTCAATAGTTGGCGCAGTCTGTGGGTAATTTCGCGACAAAAAGAATTTTACGAAAAAGACAATGTCAGAAGACGGAAATCATCAGTCATCAGGGAGTCCAGCTACGGACTGGATGAAAAGGATGGAAGAAAACATGAAATCCATGATAGATCGACTGGAGAGAATGGAAGGGATGAACAACGAGAGACCGGAAGCCGGAACCAGCCGAAGAAGAGGTGAAAAAGCAGAAGGTAAAAAGATTGCGGATATGAGTGAAGACGATGAACCCAAGAGGAAGGTTCCCGGCGGGATAAAATCCATAGTCATAGAAAAAGATTCACAAACAGAGGACACATGGGAAGAAGAAGAGGGAAGACAATCGCCAGGTTCCTCCTATGATAGTCTCCGTGACTCCAGAGGAAAAAACAGGGAGTATGGTGAGAATGTGCGGGAAACTTCAAGGCATGAGGAGCACCGCACCGGGGCAATAGACGCGAAGATGGGAATAGAAAGCGACATGGCAGCACAAGTAGTGAGATGAAGTCTTGGCTAAAAAAAGAGATGGCCAAGTGGGGGGTAAACCTCAAGACTAATGCAGGAGATACCCGGGAGAATGAGGAGGAATCCCCTCACAGAAGAAATAAGGTCGGCAAAGTTCCCGAGGCGATTCAACATGCCGACCATGACGCCCTACAAGGGTCATACCGACCCAAAATCCCATATTGAGAACTTTGTCCTATTAATGGAAGTCCAAGGAGTTGTAAGAGATGCCATCTGCAAAGTATTCCCCCTGACCTTGGGCGGATCCGCCAACCTTTGGTACATAAGTCTGGCCCCGGGGAGCATCGAAGCTTCACGCAACTTAAAAGGTTTCATTCGGCACTTCAAGGGGGCTGCGTCCCTAAAAAGACAATTGGAGAGTTGAGACTCATAAAGCAAGGAGAGGACGAGCCCCTAAAAACTTTCATTGAGAGGTACCACAATATGGTACTCGAAGTCGGAGGATATGAGTCCCTTGAGGCCTTGGAAAGTTTAAAAGGAGCCTTAAGGGTCGGAAAACTGTGGACTCACCTAAGGATCCAGGACACACCATATTATGCTACCGCTCTGGAAGTAGCCCGAAAGTTTGTCTCGTTAGAAAATGAAGAAAAGATCTCCCGGAGGGGGACATCCGTCAGAGAGATGACGACAAGGGCAGAGGCCCCCCACCGGCCAGACAGAGAGTTCAAAAAACTCCTCCCGAGACGCAAGGAATTTAAACCAATGCCACAGAATGACCAGGAAAGAGGAGTCCCAACCTGAGTAAACCACGTAGTCCGAGAAGAATCATATATTCCCCTAAGCAAGCCACCAGGGCAGATCATCATGGAGATACAAGGAAAAGGCTTCTTGATAGAACCCGACCTCTGGAGATTTCCCCCAGATAAAAGGAATAAGAAATCTTATTGCATACATCATAATTTGAGATAACATACAGCGGACGAGTGCAAGGATTTGCGGGAACAGATGGAAGACCTAGCACGAAATGGGTACTTAAATAATTATATTGACCATGAAACTATAATAGCCAGACAGAGGGCACAAAGCCGACAGGTGAACATCATCGCCGAGGGGAAGACACTGGCCGGAGACTCTAACCGGTCAAGAAAAAACTATAGCCGAGCTCGGGGGACGGAGGTGCTGGAAACAGAACGGTCCTCGGTACTACGAGGAGGTCGGTCGGTACCCATAATGTTCACCGACGAGGATGCTCGAGGGGTGAGTTTTCCCCATGACGATGCATTAATAATCAAGGCAACAATCGGCGTCTCAGAGGTGGACAGAATCTTGGTAGATCCTGGAAGTGCAGTAGACATAATATCCAAAGAAGCTTTAGAGGGCCTGGGAGTGGAGTATGCAACTCTAACCGACGACGGCACCCCCTATACGACTTCGGGGGCTCAACAGTCGTCCAACTGGGAATGATATAATTGGCCATGACGATCGGGACTCACCCCAGAACCCGGACGATCATGATAAATTTCACAGTAGTGGACTGCATGAGCAGTTACCAAGTCATTGTCGGCCGGCCTTTCATGATGAAGACAAAGGCCGCGATGTCCTGCTATTACCTAACGCTGAAATTCCCCACCCGGGAAGGAATCGAAATCGTATGCGGGAGTCAGAAAGTAGCCCGCAGCTGTTTTACCACTTTCTCACGAGAAACCCTATGCATTGAAGTAGGTACTAGGAAAAGGCAGGAGAATGAAAAGGAGAAGAAGCAAATGGGGACCCTAGTCCTCGGCCAAACAAAGATGCCCGGCTAGGAGCGATCGAAGAATTGGAAGGGATAGAACTCTTCGGACCTGTGAAGAGCATAAAGATAGGGGGAAACTTAGACGGAACCCTGAAACAGGGTCTGCTGAGGTGTCTAAAGGAGTACCCGGACGTCTTCACATGGGGGCACAACGACATGCCCGAGATTGATCCGAAATTCATCAATCACCGCTTGGCAGTAAACCCGTCACACAAGCCGGTCAAGCAGAAAAGAAGAACCTTCAATCAGGAACGGTGCAGGGCAGTAGCGACCGAGGTGGAGAAATTATTAAAAGCTGGTTTCATCAGAGAAGTAAAATACCCGGAGTGGGTATCAAACGTGGTACTGGTGAAGAAGTCAAACAGAAAGTGGAGAATGTGTGTGGATTTCACCGACCTGAACAAGGCATGCCCGAAAGACAGCTTCCCACTACCAAACATAGATCAACTAGTAGATACAATAGCCTGCCAGGGACTGCTAAGCTTTATGGATGCTTTATCAGGATACAACCATGTCAAGATGCACCCTGCAGACGAGGAGAAGACAACTTTTGTCACCGATCAAGGGCTTTACTATTATAAAGTAATGCCCTTAGGATTAAAGAACGCAGGAGCCACCTTTCAAAGACTGGTCAATAAAATTTTCAAACCACTCATCGGCACATCAATGCTGGTGTATGTTGATGACATGATAACGATGTCTGAAGAGCCAGGGTGTCACGTGACCGACCTGAAGGAAACCTTTGAGTTATTGAGGAAACACAATTTAAAGCTCAACCCGGAGAAATGTACTTTCGGAGTAGCCTCAGGGAAGTTTTTAGGTTACATGGTATGCTCTCGAGGCATAGAAGCCAATCCACAGAAGATCCAAGCCATAATGGACTTGAAATCTCCCAGGATGGTAAAAGAAGTGCAAAGTCTAACCGGCAGATTGGCCGCGCTCAACCGATTCATCTCCCGAACAATAGACAAGTGACACCCTTTCTTCAAAGTCATCAAGAAGGCCAAAAAGGAAATCGACTGGATACCGAAATACGAGGAAGCTTTCCTACAGTTAAAACAATACCTAACACAGCCCCCGCTTCTAGCAAAGCCACTCTTGGGAGAAACCTTATACTTGTACTTAGATGTATGAGAGCACGCAGTAAGCTCGGTGCTGGTACGAGAGGTCGATAAAGTCCAAAGGCCAGTATATTATGTCAGTAAAGCTCTGTTAGATGCTGAGACCCTATATCCGGTACATGAACTGGTCGCCCTGTCATTGATTACTACAGCCCGAAAGCTACGACCCTACTTCCAAGACCATCCTATTGGGGTTTACACCGATTATCCTCTAAGACAGATTCTACAAAAACCAGAAGTTTCGGGCACACTAATGAAGTGGTCGGTGGAGTTAAGTGAACACGACATTTCTTACCTCCCAATGATGGCAGTAAAGGGGCAGTCTTTGGAAGATTTTATCACAGAATTCACAGAACCCCAGGTCTTGACTGTGGGGGAAGGCAAATGAGAGATGTCAGTAGACGGATTTGCCAGCTCACAAGGCAGAGGAGCTGGAATCATATTGAAAAACCACAAAGGTTAAGATATATTGTTCACCCTGAGGTTCGCCTTCGAGGCCACAAACAATGAGGCAGAGTATGAGGCAATCCTGGCCGGTCTTAGGCTATGCGCGGTGGTAGGAGTCCACGACGTAGTAATAAAAAGTGACTCTCAGCCAGCTGTTCAGCAGCTGAAAGGTGAATTCCAAGCTAGGGAGCCGAGTATGATAGCCTACTTGGCTGAAGTAAAAAGGTTGGTGGGAAGAATGGGAACGTACACTTTGAGCAAATCAGTCGAGAAGACAACTGCGAGGCAGACTCCTTGGCATGGTGTCCATCTTCGATAAAAATCAGAGAACCCCAGAATGGTCCTCTCTAATCTACCTTCGAGAAAAAGAGCGTGGGAGAACTCGAAGTAAAATTATTGGATGAGAAGACAAAGCCTCGTGGATACAGCCAATTAAGAAATTTTGGAAACATGGGAGGACACCCGAGTACAATAAGGAAGCCAAGAAACTAAATTCACAAAAGCACCAAGTTTTCCCTGATCGAAGGAGTGCTATACCAGATGGGCCACACAGTACCCCTCCTAAGATGTTTAGCGGAAAGAAAAGGCCGATTATGTACTCAGGGAAATTCACGCGGGCATCTGTGGGAGTCACGCCGGAGGACAATCGATTGTCCTTTAAAGCTTTAAGGCAAGGGTTCTATTGGCCAAACTATGCATCCAGGACGGCATGAGAGTAGCCCGGAATGCGAAGGATGCCAGAAGAATGCCAATATTCACCACCAGCCAGCAGAGCAGTTACCACACCTTGTCCAGTCCTGGCCCATTCGCTCAGTGGGGGCTAGATACATCGGACCAATGACAAAGGGAGTGGACAGATAGCGAGGCGTACTCAGGAAGATAGGATGCTTATCTTCCTGAGCACGCCTCGCTATCTGGCGGTCTTAATGAGGTCGGTCATGGTAGTCCTTTGAACTGAGAATGCTTTCTGCCGATCTGATAATGCTCGGTCATCCGAGCCAAAGTGGTCGATCACCAATTATCAAAGCTCGGTCTCTACTTGTTGGCTTTATAACATCATGTGGTCGGGTCGGCATTAATGATCTCGATCAGGAAGGAATTACCCTTTTTACCCCGCGTGCTCCTTATAACAGTAATAGCCCCTGATGGTGAAAAAAGTTGTATTCTCCTGTCGCATGGTGCATCTTGACCTGGTTGTATCCTGAGAAGGATCCATAAAGCTTAGCAGTCCCTGGCAGGCTGCTGTATCTACTAGTTGATCTATGTTGGCAGTGGGAAGCTGTCTTCGGCATGCCTTGTTCAGGTCGGTGAAATCACACACTTCTCCACTTTCTGTTTGACCTCTTCACCAGTACCACGTTTCATACCCACTCCGGGTATTTTACTTCTCTGATGAAACCGAAACCAGCTTTCAATAATTTCTCCACCTCAGTCGCTACTGCCCTGCACCATTCCTGATTGAAGGTTCTTCTTTTCTGCTTGACCGGCTTGTGTGACAGGTTTACTCCCAAGCGGTGATTGATGAATTTCGGATCAATCCCGGGCATGTCATCGTGCCCCCAAGCGAAGACGTCCGGGTACTCCTTTAGACACCCCAGCAGACCCTGTTTCAGGGTTCTGTCTAAGTTTCCCCCTATCTTTACGCTCTTCCCAGGTCCGAAGAGTTCTATCCCTTCCAATTCTTCGATCGCTCATAGCCGGGCATGGCATCTTTGTTTGGCGAGGACCCGGGTCCCCACTTGCTTCTTCTCCTTCTTCATTATCCTACCTTTTCCTAGTACCTACTTCAATGCATAGGGTTCTCGAGGAGAGAGTGGCAAAATAGCTGGGGGCTACTTTCTGACTCCCGCCATACGATTCCGATTCCTTCCTGGGTGGGGAAATTCAGCTTAGGTAGGTAATAGCAGGACATCACGGCCTTTGTCTTCATCATGAAAGGCCGGCCGACAAATTTATCATGATCGTCCGGGTTATGGGGTGAGTCCCGATCATCATGGCCAATTGTATCCTTCCCAGTAGGACGACCGTTGAGCCCCCGAAGCCGTATAAGGGGTGCCGTCGTCGGTTAGAGCCGCCGAGCCGCTGATTGTTGCCTTGATTATTAATGCATCGTCATGGGGGAAACTCACCCCTCGAGCATCCTCGTCGGTGAACATATGGGGTACCGACTGACCTCCTAGTAGTACCGAGGACCGTTCTGTTTCCAGCACCTCCATCCCCGAGCTCGGCTATAGTTTTTTCTTGACCGGTTAGAGTCTCCGGCCAGTGTCTTCCCCCCAGCAATGATGTTCACATGTCGGCTTCGTGCCCTCTGTCTGGCTGCCATAGTTTCATGGTCAATATAATATTTAAGTACCCATCCGTGCTAGGTCTTCCATCTGTTCCTGCAAATCCTTGCAGTCGTCCGCTGCATGTCCCCTCGAGATTATGATGTATGCAATAAGATTTCTTATTCCTTTTATCTGGGGGAAATCTCCTGAGGTCGGGTTCTATCAAGAGGCCTTTTCCTTGTATCTCCATGATGATCTGCCCTGGTGGCCTTCTTAGGGGAATATATGCTTTCCCGGACTACGTGGTTTACTCGGGTCGGGACTCATCTTTCTGGTCATTCCGAGGCATTGGTTTGAATTCCTTGCGTCTCGGGAGGAGTTTTTTGAACTCCATGTCTGGCCGGTGGGGGCCTCTGCCCTTGTCGTCCTCTCTCTGACAGCTGTCCCCCTCCGAGAGATCTTTTCTTCATTTTCTAACGAGACGAACTTTCGGGCTACTTCCAGAGCGGTGGCATAATCTGGTGTGTCCTGGATCCTTAGGTGAGTCCACAGTTTTCCGACCCTTAAGGCTCCTTTTAAACTTTCCAAGGCCTCAAGGGACTCATATCCTCCGACTTCGAGTACCATATTGTGGTACCTCTCAAGGAAAGTTTTTAGGGGCTCATCCTCTCCTTGCTTTATGAGTCTCAACTCTCCAATTGTTTTTTAAGGGACGCAGGCCCCCTTGAAGTGCTGAATGAACGACCTTTTAAGTTGTGTAAAGCTTCCGATGCTCCCCGGGGCAGACTTCTGTACCATAGGATGGCGGATCCGCCCAAGGTTAGGGGGAATACTTTGCTTATGGCATCTCCTACAACTCCTTGACTTCCATTAATATGACAAAGCTCTCAATATGGGATTTTGGGTCGGTATGACCCTTGTAGGGCGTCATGGTTGGCATGTTGAATCGCCTCGGGAACTTTGCCGACTTATTTCTTCGTGAGGGGAGATTCCTCCTCATTCTCCGGGTATCTCCTGCATTAGTCTTGAGGTTTACCCCCCACTGGCTCTTTTTTTAGCCAAGACTTCATCTCACTACTTGTGATGCCATGTCGCTTTCTGTGCCCTTCTTCGCGTCTATTGCCACGGGTGCGGTTCTCCTCATGCCTTGAAGTTTCCGCAATTTCTCGCCATACTCCCTATTTTCCTTTGAGTCGCGGAGACTATCATAGGAGGAATCTGGCGATTGTCTTCCTCTTCTTCTTCCCATGTGTCATCTGTTTGTGAATCTTTTCTACGACTATGGATTTTATCTGCAGGACCTTCCTTCTGGGTTCATCGTCTTCACTCATATCCGCAATCCTTTTACCTTCTGCTTTTTCACCTCTTCTTCGGTTGGTTCCGGCTTCCGGTCTCTTGTTGTTCATCCCTTTCATTCTCTCCAGTCGATCTATCATGGATTTCATGCTTTCGTCTATGCCTTTTCATCCAGTCCGTAGCTGGACTCCATGATGACTGATGATTTCCGTCTTCTGACATTGTCTTTTTCGTGAACTGCTTTTTGTTGCAAATATCCCCACAGACGGCGCCAACTGTTGACGGCGGATTTTGGTCTCAGGGTAATTTAGGAATATTACTCCCGAGACAGTTCCTCCCTCAATAGTGAATTTGTTTGGTTATATGGGAACCAAAGGCAAATTTAGCCGAAGACAGACAAATACACCAATCAACAAGGAGATTTAACGTGGTTCGGCGGATTAGGTCCAACCTACGTCCACGGACATAAACAGAATGATATTTTTATTACTGAAATATACTTCTCTGCTCTGTTTTTGTGTTTACAAGCTTGATCGTAGTGATCCTGTTCTTGATTCTGATCCCCATTACACATACTCTACCCTTCTATTTATAATATACAGAAATCAGACTCCTTCTTTTACAATGGTTCCCAGTTGAATCAATCTTCTTCTCCCGCAAGGATTTCTAATCTAAAACTATCTCTACTTCCCTTATCCTATTTGGACACTGATTCATCAGTTCTCCCCATAAAAGTAGGATAATTTGTTATCTTATCCGAGAAAATAGGATGCCTTATCTTCCTGAGCACGCCTCGCTATCTGGTCGGTCTTAATGAGATCGGTCATGGTAGTCCTTTGAACTGAGAATGCTTCTACCGATCTGATAATGCTCGGTCATCCGAGCCAAAGTGGTCGGTCACCAATTATCAAATGCTCGGTATCTACCTGTTGGCTTTATAACACTCATGTGGTCGGGTCGGCATTAATGATCTCGATCAGGAAGGGAATTACCCTTTTTATCCCCGCTGTGCTCCTTAAATAACATAGGACCTGAAAACACCATCAACAGAAAATATTGATGGGAAACACATGGTACACCCATGCTGGTAATATTTTTTGGAAGGGTTAGAGAAAGTCATCAAGCATCCAAATACATGTGATTACATAGTAATCAAGGTTTGCTTCCAAATGCATGTGAGTTAATAGGAAGACATACATGTGAAGTTATAGTGACTTGATTTCCCTCATATAAATAAGAACATTTGCTTATTGAGTTAAGCAATCAATTAAGTTTGATTAAGAGCATCTCTACAACAATTGTGTTGTGGTTAATTTAGGTTTATTTCAATTTGTTTGTGAATAAATATAGGACTAGTAATACATGCTTGGTTAGATCCTAAGAGGGTAAATAAGTAAAACATTAGGAATTATATTTCCTAACATTAGTATCAGAGCTTAAATGCATGTATTCTAGTTAGATTACACAAAAATGCATGAACATGCATGGAAAATGTTGAAAATATTTCTGGTTTTTGTTTTTACAAAAATGATTTTCTTCCAACTTTGGGCCGTAATAACTTTCTTTAGAAAATTGATAATCAAATGTTCAAATATGTTTTGAAAACTAGGACATGACATCTTCAATTTGGTATATCATTTGCTTAATTTGAATTAAAATTGAGAAATATATGGACCCTAGAGATTGGCTAGACGAATCTGTTTTTACCCAGAAAAACACTCTCAGATTATAAAAATGACATGTCATCCGATACTTAGATAATCAGACGACAAGTCGTCCGAGTGTTGTACGACAAGTCGTACGTGTCGAAATGAAAGGGACGACATGTCGTCCTTCAAATGATAAACTGAAAAGTCATTTCCCTTTGTATTACATAACCGGCATGTCATACGGTCACAGAACTCACGGACGACATGTCGTCTGTGCGTGTTACTTGGTCGAGCTTGGCCGGCGCGTGAGTGCGCGTGAAGGCGAGTGGGAGCCCGTGGCCATAGCTCTAAGCTTTAATCTAGAGTTCCAAACTCTAATTTTATGTTCATGTCTAACATAAATATTTTGACCCAGTTACAAGCATATTGTATTTATACTTCCAAAGCATCCTAACACAATTTATCAGTCTTATTTCAACATTAAGTTATGTGATCATACATCAAATACATAAAAGAAAATAACTTAAGAGAAGTTCAAACTTACGTAGCACGCTTGATGTAAAGATCGAATCTTCTTCTCTTGTTGAAATGGTAGGAGAACCTCCAAGGTTTGCAAACTTCACTCCAAGATCCAATCTTGATTCCAATATTAGCAAGCTTCAATCCAAGATCAAATCTTGATTTCTCTTAGATGAAATGTTGTAGACCTCACAAGCTTCTCTAAACTTTTCTCTAACTTAGGCTAATTTATCTAGGAATTTACTTGTACTTAGCTTCCTCAAACTTTGCTTTGCTTAATTAAATCTTCCTAAAACTTGCTATTTATAGCAAAAATAGGCAATTTTTAATTAATAAAAGTTGTAATCAACTTTTATATGAGCTTAATTAATTTGTCCAAATATGTATAATTAGGTGTGACTAATCTCTATTGTCTCCACTTGATTTAATCTAATTAAATCAAGACAAAGATTATGAAATGAATTAGTTAAATGTTTGCCACTTTGATTTTATCCAATTAAATCAAGCCAAAACCACCTATTATTACATACTTACAATTACCATAATATCCTCAAATGGTAGAGATAATTATGATTTTATAATTAAGCCTTTGTGTAATTATTGAATTAATCCAATTAGGTCAAAGTAAATAATCAATGTTATCCAATAACACTTGATTATCTTAATTGATAATTATAAATCGAATATTATCTTTTATCAAAATTAATCGGCTACCCAAGTCCTCAAAGAGTACACTTCATATTGAGACTCTCTAAGTTCAGACATGTTCGTCATATAAGCCTAGCTAATATATACGTAATTCGGCCACCTCCGAATTCGCGAAAGAACACGAACGACCCTTCTGAACTATATAAGTCGAGGTCATCACATATGTTTAACAATCCCTCGTCGTAGGCTATCCGAGTTGTGCTTAGGAAACATAGAATACACCGTCAAGTTTCTGAGGCGCACATCTCATGTCGACATGTCCACGATTTTTATAACAGATGCGATCCACCATAGGTGATCGACTTTGGCCAAAGTTTTAAGAATCGTGACTTTACTCACATGGATACCTAAACTCATTATGGTACACATACTAGGGGTGTTCGAGGTGCGGTTTGGGTCAGTTTTTTCGTTTTTCACTTCAAACCGCGTGGTTGGTGGGTTGGAAAAATAGAAACCGAAACCACAAATTTGATAAGGAAAACCGCGATAGTTCGGGTTGGCGGTTTGCGTTTGGACGGTTCGGGTCGGCAGTTTAGATTATAAATTTTTTTAAGGAAATTTGTGTTTTCACATAATAATTGAAGAGAACAAATACCTAATTTTCATTTATACATTGCATATTGTCATATGATCATTAAATATCTTAAATTTCATGGTTTAAAAGAAGAAGAAAAATATAAAATAATATCTAATTTGAACGTGAGTCGGCGGTTTTTAGGTGGTTCGGGTCGCGGTTTGAGTCAAATTTTCGGTTTTGGCGGTTCGGGTCGCGGTTAGGTCAAAACCGCACACCGACCCAAAATTTACGGTTCGGTTCCGATTGACCGAAATCATTTTTAAATTTTTTTTTGCAACAGCGCGGTGCGGTTCGGGTCGGGTGTGGTTTGACCCGAAACCATGATCACCCCTAACACATACGAGCCGACAGATCATAACTTGCTTCGCACTTGATTACTGAGTGCATCAGTCCACACCCAACGAACATCTAAAGGCCAGACCATGAAAGGTTTCTGACATATATGGCATCAAAGTGTGGAGGATCTCACACAAAATCAATGTTATCCTATAGTCAAAGGATTACATATGCTACTCGATTCGAGGAGATTCCTATTGACGGTGGTGTGTACTTCCAACTATTAGGAATCATCTGAGAGTCATTCAGTATTCGGTTCAACAAATACCCACATGTTTATCGAGTTTCCAAAACTCATGATACATCGGGTTAACCATTGGAACTCCAATTCGAATATACGACATGTGCTAGTCTTTTAGGATATAGGAATTCGACTGTATTCCAAAACCAATGACTATGAATATTACTTTAAGAATAGTTTACAATTGTAATACTTATCTCAATGTGGACCACCTAAGGTCGATGTCATTCTTAGCATATCTATACATCCATCTAATACGCATAATGACAATACCATTAATAAAGTATGAAATTAAAAAGTAGTCATTTTATTAATAAAAATAAAAATGTACAATTCGGATTGACACTCCAAGCACCAACTCCAACATATATGATTTGCATGCCTTCACAAAATAATTGTTCAAACTTTTTTCCTTAATGTGAGGCTTATATCCTAATCCTTCTCTTTTAGGTACACATCTTTAGGATCCAAGTAACATATTGAAAATTTTCTCACCCAAAGTAAATTTTGTTACTATAGAATGCAAATCCATAATTTTTCTATTTAATGCAATATTTTCATTCATTATATATTGCAATCACATGTAGTAGATGAGCTAGATGACATGTTAGACATGATCTTTTCAAGTTTTAAGTTATCATCTTTTAAGCATGTAATTTCATTTTCATGCATTTCATTCTTCTCAACAATTGATGCATGATCATGTAATAAGGATGAATGCTCAATTTTGATCAATTTATGTTTATTTCTTAGCAAGTCATACAATTCATGCAATTCATTAAATGTATCGAATAATTTATCATATTCAAGGGAATCATATACATTTTCTTCACCGCTTTCATCTAGGAGATCATTAATAACCATAAAAGTGAGATTTCTTATCCCCTTATCACTTTCCTCCTCAGATGAGCTAGAGTCGTTATCGCGCGCCAAGTTGCTTTCATTGCTTTATTCTCGAATTTCTTTGAATTTTCTCAATGGCAATCAGAAACTACATTATCCGACTTTTCACACTCATAGCAAATGATCTTATCATTCTTGTGCTTCATTGGCCAATTCTTTTTTTTCTTCTCATCCATCCGAGATTTCCTTTAGATTTTTAGATTTGAGGAATTTCTTGAACTTCTTTGTCAAATGTGCCAACTCTTCATCACTTTTATCTTCTTCATCACTTGATCTAGCACTATCCTCGTTTCTCACAAATGACTTAATGGCTATTTTCTTTTTAGTCTTTTATTCTTATTATTCCTTTAAATCCATCTTGAGCTCCATCTTATATTCCAATAATTTTCCCACTAAATCATCCAATTTCAAATTGTTGATATTATTTGATTCTTTGATGGAGGAAGTGCAAATTCTATATTCTTTAGGGAGTGACCTAAGAATTTCTTCACTGATCACTTGAGTCAATGATTTTCCTTAAAATACTAAGTTGATTCACAATCATGTGAACCTTGAAATCATTTGTTTAACCTTTTCATTGGCTTCTATTTTGAAGCCATCCCACTCGCACATGAATCAGTTGATTTTTGACTTTTTGACTTGGCTTATGCCATCATTGACCATTTCCAATTACTTCCATAATCATATACATTTACAAATTCCGGAAGTTTATTGATTTGACTCCAATCAATAGCACAAAATAGATGGTTGAGAGCCTTTGCATTTATGGGGCTTCTATGTAATTTTCATCGGTCCATTCAAATTGCGGTTTAGGAAAACTCCATATCAATGCTATCTTTCTTTATGGGAATTTTAGTGCCTCTGTGATCACCTTGAATGATTGCACATTAACGGCAATGAGGTAGTTCAACATCCTCATCTTCCAATAGCTATAATTATTTCCGGTGTAGAATGAGAGGTCTATTTGTTGAATATCCCTCGACAAGATTGTTGAGTAGCTTGTAGAGGCCATGATCGATTCTCGAATGATTAAGTCTTTGTTGTAAAAATCTTGCTCTGATACCAGATAAAATTACCTACAAGCACACAAACAACAATCTCTATACTCAAAAGGGGGTGGGGTGAATTGGGTAATGACCTAAATTATTTTCGATTTTACTCTACTAAGCTTATAGCTTTACCAGTTAAGCTTAATGTATATTTTCTCATTCACAAAATATTCCAAAATACAAGTTAATAAATAATATGCAAATATAAAATAAACTTACGATAATTAAAAGAGTAAGAGTTAGAGAAATTGACACTAATGATTTATAGTGGTTCGACTAACAATGCCTATGTCCACTTGTCCAAGCCCGCTTGAAGCTTTCCATTATGTCAATTTGAATCCATAACTTACACGTAAGTTTTTCGTGGCTCACTTCAAACCAAGAGTTTTGTCCCTAGGTTCACCCAAACCTTTACACCAAGAGTTTTATCGCCTAGGCTCACTCTTAAACCTTTACAATGATTTTTATCTTTATTCTCACTCACAAACCTTTACACAAATCACTCTTTTGAGTATATCCACTTAACAAGGGATTTCCTAACCACAAGTGTTAAAAGATAAGAAGGTTACAACATAACATGGGTACTCACGAAAGATAAAGAAGATTTAGAAAGTGAGTTTCTAACCCAAGTATTCCAAGCTCACTAAATGTGTATGAAGTGTAGTGTTGTGAACTTTGATTATGATGAGAGTGTTTGATAAAGAAGATTTAAGTTACTCTCAATGTTCTTACCTTAGAGAAATAATTTGAAGGTTCAAGAGCTTAGCAAAAAAGAAATTGTGGCTCAATATATAGTGAAGGTGAAAACTGCCTCAGCTCTCTACCCTGAGACCGGTATGCTGGTATAGAGGGGTCGGTATGTCGATTTTGCAAAATATAACAGTTATATTACCGTTGAAGTTTAAAACGCTTATATCAGATTATTGACTGATATTGTGACCGATATGCCGATTAGCTAACCAGTATAGGGATCAGTATGATCCTTCATGGTTTCAATAGTTGTGCAAAACTCTAGAATGACTAGTAGGAGTAGCCCGGTCCATAGAGTATTTAAATCTTCACAAGGTGAGTAGAGGCACCAGTATACGGCGGTATCAGGGACCAATATGCCGATTCCAGTGTAGAAAAACTCACATATGAAAGTTTTAAAATATTTTACACTTGACCGTAATGCATCTAAATGAATGTGCATGTTAGGGCGTTTAAAGTTTTTTGGGTTAACACTTGGTAGGGATGGCATAGTAAACCCTAGGGAGATAACATGTTTAACTAACAGTAAGGATAGACCCATATAACTTGTAGAAATAAGTTAAGTGTAAATTTCTCTAACCTCATTCCTTGGGCCATCCCTCTTAGGAATGTTAGAATTCAACGTATCTTTAGAAATGTCGAAATCCCAACCGAAGAAAAGGAGGCGCACAGATCCTTTCTCTTGGACTTAACCCTGGCTAGGGGAGACGAGGCACCAAAAGGGAGTATGACTGATGCAGAGGAAGCAGTAGGAAGTTTTTACGATACAACGAGTGCAGTAGGATGAGATTGTTGTGAAGACTGTGCCGCGATAACATTAGGCTAGATCTTTGAAACGAGGAAAAGATCATCATGGGTACCCTTCGAGGCAGCATCGAACATATCAAAACCCAAATTTTCTAGCTTGTAAGGCAATTTCAGGCTGACGCTCTTCATATAGGGATCTGTGCTCCATTCAGCATCTGTCTTCACCCTTTGGAGCTTCTTTTGGTTCTTCTAGCATGTCCATCTAGACGAATGATTTCAGATGCCACACTCGATTCATGGGGATGAAGGTTCAAGGCCCCGACATGCATATGCTTACCCCCAAACATCTCTTCAAAGTGAGCTTTATGTTGGGTGAACCACCCCTGGTCATTCTCTCGAAACATAGAAGAAGGGTCGTCAACACATAAAGGAGAAAAATAAGGGCCGTAACGCATCAAGGCCTGAAGACCATTATGGGAACACATGAACTGGGCGAAGCATGCTGTCCCGGGCTCGTGGCCCGGTCGGGAGTACGGAGTAGCCACGAGGGACTAAACCGGAGAATAATGGAGTCGCCACCCGGTGTGAACCGGGACAAAGATTTAAGGCCGCACTCACCCCTCGCAAGGGAAGACCTCAAACCGTTGGGTTCAGAATGGTCCCTTACTCATGCCACTTATAATGAAAGGATTTGTGTAATAATTTAATCAGGCCTAAGTAACACTTATTTCCAAGAGTATCATGCTTCTAACTCTACATGCAGGGAATTAGTCATCACAACATGCAACATCACATGGAATTCTCATGAACATTTCTCGATCATATGATATGGAAAACTAAGAACAACCTAATCATGCTTGAGTACTATCTCATGAACCTATTAAACAAATAACATGCTAACAGCCTAATCATGCTTGAATACAATCCCAAGAATACATAGAATGGATAAATGCAGGAATACAAATAATATGATTGGCTATATAATACAAGAAAGATCAACTAAGAGGCAATTATGCATGAATATGATAAGACAGACTCAGTTCAGTGTGTGCGCGTTCGTGTAGCGTTCGTAAACACGTTCGAATGGTAAACAGAAGGTTCGCGTTCGTATAGCGTTCGAGAACGCGTTCGAACGAAACCAGACCTGATGCATGATAAGACCAAGAAAGTGCGTGTGCGTTCGCGTAGCGTTTATAAAACGCGTTCAAACGGGAAACAGAAGGTTCGCGTTCGTATAGCGTTCGAGGACGCGTTCGAACGGAACCAGACCTGATGCATACAACCACAAAGAATAAAGACAACAATGTCAAGCTCAGTATGTCCGATCAAATGTATCTCACATCCAACCGAAAACACATCAACCGGCGCGGCAAAGCATCGTGGTAAATGGCTTTAACCCTTCCCCATAGGGGATCTTTCATTCCACTTACGAAGCCCGTGCGCTCGATTGAATCATGCATACATAGAATTAAAAGCAATAATATCAAACTAGTATGCCCGATTGAACGTGTCTTGCATTCAACCGAGCACACATCAACCGGCGCAGTGAAGCATCTTGGTAAAGGGCTTTAACCCTTCCCCATAGGGGATCTTTTATTCCACTTACTAAGCCCATGCGCTCGATCGAATCATACGTAAATAAGCAACATGCAGAATTCAAGTGACGAAAAATAAATAAATAAATCAAAGCAGCATGAAACAAGAGAAGATGCCGTTTACTCAAGTGGTACGTGGATTTGTATCCCAAGTACAGACCACACTACCGTCCATTCGGATTCGGCTACGGAATTTACGTCTGGGTTTCCATCCTATATACCACGAGAGACGACACTCTTTTATTCATCCAATACCCATAACACACATCATACACAAACAAGATTCAACGAATAAGTAAAATATAATCAAAATAAATAACAAAAATCACGTAAAGATGAGTGTGAAAAGTACCCTCAGGTCTAACCTTTTAAGCCGTCTCTCGGACTCGCGTTTCACGAAGATCGGAAGGGGTAAAGCTCCGCAACTTTTCTGGTTCACTGGTTTGCCTTTTCCTTCGCTGTTTTGTCGCTCAAGCTACTGTTTCGAGTCCGTTTTGCTGCTGTTTCGTTGTGGTTTCGCTGCCGTTTCCTCTGTATTTTTTTGCTTACTGTTTTTGGGTGTGTTCTTCCTGTAATTTTCCTGTGTGTTGTGTATGAGCTAGGGGAGTGCATGTCTTGGTTATGGGTTGTTTATATAGAGAAGGGTTAGGGCTTCACCTTGTCTCACAAGGAAGGGATTTGGTGCATTCAATTTAGGATTTGGTCTTAAGGAAAGTCAAAGATTGAGGGGGGACAAGGTTAATTCAAATTAGGAAGGTGATATCTTTAATTTGTGTTGATTAGGCATACAATATTTTTAGATTGGTTATGATTGATTTTAATTAGGCATGACATCTTTTTGATTTAGTATGTGATTTGTTTAGTTAGGAAATTAATATATTTGATTTATCTTAATTAGGTATGATTATATTTTGTGTTTTATTTAATTGGTAAATGGTTTAAATATTTTATTTAATTCAATGTTTAATTTAATTAAATTGGGATGTGTTTTTTGGGCTTTGGGGAGCTAATTGGGCTTGGGTGTGAGGCTAGCAACAAAACCAGAATTACCGACACCGTTCGAACGCTTCCTCGAACGCGACACGAACGCCCGCAATCTGTTTGGCGTTCGAACGTATACATGAACGCAGCACGAACGAAAACAGTGAACCTTGTTTATTCTGAATTTCCCTTTCCGATATCCGTTTCCCGCGGCTTCGTGACTCAAAAGGTAGTGCCTCCAAATGAGACTCATCATTGGGTTTCACATGCAAAAATACAATGCCTACAGTCGACCCCACTTTGATGGGACTTGTGCAGTGTGTGACTTTGAACAATCCTATCAAAGTTATGCAATGCATTTTCACTTACCTGGCTCGCCAGCTGCCACTTGACTTACCATGTGTTGAGTTGATTTGGGTGGTGAGGTGCTGTGACTCCTGGTTCATTCCCAAACCGTGTTGTGATGTGGTCCATTCCCGAACCGTTGCCGTAAGGTGGTCCATTCCCGAACCGTTACTGTGAGTTGGTCCATTCCCGAACCGTTACTGTGAGGTGTTCATTCCCGAACTGTTATCGTGAGGTGGTCCATTCCCGAACCGTTACTGTGAGGTGTCAATTCCCGAACTGTTACTGTAAGGTGGTCCATTCCCGAACCGTTACTGTAAGGTGGTCCATTCCCGAACCGTTACTGTGAGGTGGTCATTCCCGAACTATGCTTCCATTCTTGGAGTGCCATTCC
>SKCR01007866.1:0-24309 GCA_019454045.1 Zanthoxylum bungeanum | reverse complement strand
TAAAATGGAAAGATTTGGCCGCTTTCATTACCTCATCAAAAACTTTCTTTTATAAATTCGTAGATGGACAGAAAACTTGTCTGGAACTGTATTTGGGAACCAGATTTGAAGAATGTAAAACTCATTTTTTCGAAACTATTGTCAAACCAAAAAATTATTCAAAAATGTTTTACACCACCTTTTCTGCAATCTAAGTTTTGGGAGACAATAAAAACTATTTATCTACTTTCCCGTGATAATTGTACCAACTAATGTCTCACTGGTTTTGTTCTTTGAAAATTGTTTACGAAATACAATGCCCCATTCATTTTCAAGATGTCAAATCTATTTACATTTTACGGAGCAACTTTCAGGAAAAGAAAATGTAAAATGTTTCTGAATGAGACTGAAGCCAGTGCAGCTGTGCAGGCAACATCTTTGTATCTAACATGACTTTTTAGCGCATTTCTACGTAAAAAATCTATTCAACCTGAAAATGTTTTTGCCGAGATTTTGAAGTGGTTTCTCTGAACCTCAAATATTTTATCTTAAAGTTGTGATAAGATATTTGCACATCAATAATAGGATACATTGGTGATATTGACAGTTGTGAATCTCCTTTAGCACCAACTCATACTGTACTTGTTGGACTATTGCTGATCAATGCGCTTGATTTGCCTATAATTGTGTTCATAACAAATTCGAATTGCATGGTTGGAATGTTCTATTGGCATTTTGACATGTTCTTGCAAGACCATTTCGGTGCTAACAAGTCAGATGGAAACTATTAAATTGTTTATATAATTCATTTTTCATAAATAGTTTTGACCTCATTCAGCTCAATTCTCATATTTCATTACCTGTAAACACAAGATTTTGCACCGCTGAGGCTATATATGTAAAATTTGTGTGTTTTACTAAAAGTAACTGAGAATATTTCATCATGAGCTTTTTCTATTGCAAGAAACACATGTTAGCTAGTTTTAATTTATCAAATGCAGAATGCAAATTTACGTGTGTATGTGTTAGAACTCAAATTGAAACATTATTCTGTTCTACTTTCAGTTTGTGAGCTCAGCCTTGAAAGAACCTAGCTTGCAGTTTGAATTAATACATCCAGTAGCAATAAAACGTCGGGTAATTCCTCGTTTTCGTGCAGCTGGACAAAAAGAGATAACGCTCGAGGAAGAGGATTTGGTCCCCTCAGCACTTGTCAAGTTCAGACCGGTTGAAACAGATTCTGTTGTCTTCACAGGGCTATGTAATGAACTCCTGGAAATTATTGAACCACTTGAATAATTCAGCTGTTTATTCTTCTCCATAGTTTACTGGGGTAAGTGACATTTTTCTGAATTTTGTGATGTTCAGCTGAATTTTTCTTAAGTATGATCTTTCTTCTACCTCTCCATTTTTCGACCCTCCAGAAATCTTATATATTGATATGCCCTCGCTGGGACAATGTTTCTCGATATGACTATCAATATTTTGGTATGTTTTGGCTTTTGATGTCACTTATAAAAAAAAATACGTACAATAAACCTTTGGTTATTCTCGTTGGTTTATGTTTGCATTTGCATTACTCACATATGAAACTGTAGATGTATACACATGGCTGCTGCAAACATTCCTTACTGTTATGGAAAATAAAAAGCCTAAGGATGTCATTACGGATGGTGACAAGGCAATGTTAAAGGCTATTAAGACAGTTATGGCCGGTTGTGCTTATCGATTATTTTCTTGGCATCTTGAAAGGAATGTGCAGGTAAATGTAAAAAAAAGTATATTCACATCAAAATTTTAACGCTTAGTGTTAGATTCTATGTATGTTGATGAATTTGACAAGAAATGGTTCACACTAGTGTCCGCATTAGACCTGCAGCAAAATATTCGGGGTGAAAAAGATGTATGAGAAGCATACGAAATGGGTATATGTATACTTGCATGGGACTTTCTTTACATCAATGAGGACCACACAAAGGTTTGAGAGCCTCAACAATTTCTTATTGTGATTCGTCCAACACAAGATGAAATTATATGATTTCATTCGACGAGTACTTCATGCATTAAATAGCATTCGAAATACATAGGTAAAAGATGATTTTGAGTCGAATCACATTGTACATGTACTCACGAAACACATACAATGTCGAAAACCATGTTGCTGAGATATACACAAAGTGAGTATTCAATGAGTTCAGAAAGAGATATTTGGTAAGGCTGACCTAATAATAACCGAACATGTGAATATGTGATTCGATTGTTTACACCATTAAACATTTTGAGAACAATGAGGTAATATAAACAGTGGTATACCATTTGAATGAAATTAAAATGTATTGTTTATGCCAGATGTTGTAGTCTTATGGCATTACATGTATACATATTTTCATGTTATGAAGTTAGAGTCTATGGTTCAGTTATTGCCTACTTTGACTGTTTCACGTTGGACGAAATATGCTAAGAATAATCATTCATTGTATGTGTATGCAAAAGCACCACACTTGGATAAGAAACTTTCAGAAATTGTAAGATTTGGCTCATTGGCATAAGCATGTAACAATTTATGTTTGTTCGCTCATACATACAAGTATTAAATGAGGTTGAAATATTAAAAAAATTAAATTAAGCTGTTAGGTGTTACTGGCCTTGCCATGAAACTATTAAATAATGGGGTTGTAAATTTCAAGACTCAGTTGTAGTGAAGAGCAATTATGGTATGAAAAACAAAAAACAAAAATAAATTAGGCGGTACAAGAAAATGATTGTGCAGTCAATATCAACAGGCATGCCACACAAAATGTACATGCCCAATAATGCCTTCAAATGATGAACAAGATTATTCAAGTGAACATAATATGGGTGTCCATAGCTATAATGGAACAGTTGGTCGTAGCCTGTCTCCATCATATATTTTGGATTATTCATGTGAACACGGTATGGGTGTCCATGGTTATAATGGATCTGTTGATAGTAGTTTTTCATCTCCAACACATATTCCAGGTTTTACATTTGATATGGGCATGATATATCGAACACAAGTAGTGGGGTGAGTGGAATTGAATATTCCAACAGGTGGCCTCTTGGAAACTTGTAAGTCCAAATGGAATCAAACACAATAGTAATATCACTATAGACATATTATGTAATACTAAATAGTATATGCAGAACAGAACCAAACCAAACATATGCAGTTCAGCCTGTGATCTCATTTTCATTCCTCGGATCGGCATGCAGAGCAGCAGAGACAGATGATATTTTTCAAAGCTCCCTCTGACCTCTTCAACCAGGTCGGGTTTCTAAGCATGGACCTCCTCTTGTCAATTTCCGTAAATCCTCGGATAAACTTAAATCCAACATTTTTTCTCTATGTCGGGTCGGCATGCCAACTTGTTCCATCATTAACTCATTTAACTTTCACATGAACTCTTTTATATAACAAGGTCAGGTCCTTCTATCAAAGTCAATATGCCTCTCCGACCCCTCAGACCTCTATTATGAATGTTTGGCTAAGTAGACTACCAATTCAGCCCCTCCCCATTATTTGAACTTTCCTCAGGGGGAAAAACCACTATAAACAGCTTTATTTCTCCAAAACATGTTGTTTTCATTTAGGATAGAAGAATTCATGATTACATCTGTATGGTATCAGAAAGCATCAACATGATTGATGAGAAAGCTATTGGTTGGAACTTAGGCATGAAAATCAATATTACAAAAGCTTTTGTTACGCTCAATTGGGTTTTCCTCCTCCTTGAAAAATTTTGGTTTTAGCCCGATTTTTGTTGCTTTACCACAATCCTTCATTCATCTAAACTCTTTATTTTAATAATGACTTGAGGAGTTCGTCAAGGTGATCATTTATCACCATTACTTTTTTACATTGCCAATGAGGTTCTTAGTCGAGGTCTATTAGACCTCCATTTATATGGTCTTGTTCTGCCTATTTTCGTCCCTCGTGTTGCCGTTGTTGGAATTAATGCTCTGCCGTTGTTGGAGTTAATGCTCTGAGTACCATGTATCGTATTTATGACAAGTTCATGAATACGAGCAAGTATTTTTTCATAATATTACTCATTTAATTGTAGCACTTCTTATCTTATAAACACACACTCACACACAATCTAATTTAGTTTAGAACGAAACTAAACTGAGGTTTAGTGATGTATATATTAGACAAATACTCGGGAATATACAGTAGTTACACAGTTACAATGAGACTTGTAATTGACATTGGGAGGTGTTACTACCTATGGTTTATTCTCAAATAAAGTTTCTCGTCAAGATTTGCCGATATGGGTCGGTTGATAAAATCTATTGAGACAAATACATGTCGTATATCAAGACTTGGTCTGATGATTTATTTCAATAAACCATGAGTCTTGGGAGACTCGTATAGATATATAGATATTTATTTGATGAGTATTGAATGACTCACCGAAAGAATTCCTAATAGATAGCACACCATCGTCAATAAGAATCTTCCTGAGTCAAAATGCATATCTAGACCTTTGACTTGAGATACCACTATGGATGTATGAGTGATCCTCCATACTTTGACATCGGGCACGTCACTCGTCAATCTAGATCAGACCTCCGCCTATTTGTTGGGTGTGTACCGATGATCATTAATCATGTGATGTATCCATAGAGAATTCGTCAATCCCGTGTGTGAGATTTAGGTATCCACTTTATGATAGTGTAACAAGTCAATTATGATATAAGGACTCGAGAGTCCAAGGTCATTCTTCCTAAAGAAATATTGTTGAAAACAAAATGTACCAAAAAATTAATAACATATATTAAAGTGCAAGAAAGTAAAGGTTTTGAAATTATGGTTTGTGTGAAGTGTTAGAAATATAAATTGCAATAAAGTAAATAACAAAAAATAATAATAATAAAATGTATGGACTGAGGATGTGATTCCACCAACACTCATCACTAAGTCACTTTATGTCACATACACTACTCTTATCAAAGCTTATATCATGCAAAACATACACATCATGTTAATGAAACATAAACACATAAAAATTTACAAAGATGGATTGTCCCAAAGTTCACTTTCCTAAGGGTACAAACCTAGCAAAAATTTTCATATTGTCCATAAAGGTGAGAAACTGTTTCCTTTCATATAGCTACGGTCGTAGAATAAACTGTGCGGAAAAAATACACGGAGGATCATAACTGATCTATATCAGTTTTTAAAATTTGTCTTTTACATAATAAAAGCAACACACACACACACACACACACACACACATATATGTGTGTGTGTGTGCGCGCGTATATAAAGAAGAGTATAGCATGTATACCTCTTGTGAGCTTAATCCGGAAAGCGAACTATATCTGGTTGCCTCCAAACATATCCACACACCGAATCGGTTTGACAAAGCTTTTGGTTATAATTTGAGAGATTATTCAAAGCTTGTGAAAACTAGTTTCACAAAACTTTATTTAGCCAAGTCAACTTCCTATGGAAAATGAAGTTATTAAGCTTGAAACTTTGAAGAAGAAACTTAAAGGAATCAAGTTCCTTTTCATTTTTATCTACATGTTCAATCTCTAACACCAATAAAATAATTTTTCTCTCTACTCCAAGGCCATTATCGTGAGCACCATATGTGTTGTCCTTGATGTTTTTATTTTTATTTTTTTTCGCAATATCTAACATAAACCTATTAATTTTGATCAAAGGTAATAAATTACCATAATCTTTGATAGCAAGTATCAATTAAATTTGCCTTTCATTTAACCTACAAGTGTCTTGTATTAGCAAGTAACAAGTTACTTGCCAATTAGTTAACATAAAGAAAATAGATATTATGATATTTACTTAATATTAAATATTTAATAAAATAAAATATCATATATTTAATTTTATTAAATAAATAATATAAAAACTTAAAGTATTTCTATTAAATCCACATCATTGATCAAATATCCAATTTTGTGGATTTAATAAGATATTAACATTTGTCAACAAATCATGGTGCCAAGTATTACCTTATTACTTTAACAAATGGCCAAATCAAAATTTACCATAATAAAGTAAAATAAATATCTAACTATTCTATTTATTTACAACTAAATAAATATTTAATTTTAAATATAAAATCAAATATCTTGTATTTAATATAAGCTTGATACTTGGCAAAATCACATGATGTCATGTGTAAACTTAAGAACTTGACACTTGTCCAAATCAAAATTTGATATGTGTAAAGTAAACAAATATCTAGATATTATATTATAATATTATAATCACAAATATCTCTTTATCTAATAAATATCTTTATCAGTCTCTCAACTGTCCACAAATCATATATATGATATTTCTAAAATCACCAGAATATTTCTCAAATAAGCGGGTGCTAGAGAGTCAACATCGGAAAAAATTTCTCACTTTACCGATAAAGTATATAAATTATTTTGTGATCATTTATCGAGGTAATTTAATTAATCCGTCAATCATTTGGCTAATGTGTGTGACTCATTGGGTTCTCCGTGAGTTGGACATGAGTCGATATGAATAAATTTATATCACTTTGGCATAACGCATTGTGACCGAAGTTTCCAATGATCATGAGTGACCTTTAGCAAGATGTCATGACCCCCAAACACGAAGAATGAAATATCAGACAAACTCATATAGTCGTATTTATGTGTATTAAAGTCCATCTGATGTCGACTCCCGATCGAGTGCGGACCATGAAGTCATCAAGCCTCTAACTCGATCATAGGATCCGAAAATTAATCATATATATAATCCACGTATCCATAAAATATCTTTTCGGAAGATGTGTATTTCAGTCGGAGATTTAATCCCTATATATGACATTTGCGCCTAGGATCTCAAACTCAAGTATTTGAGGTAGCAGATTCCATCTTGATCATAACCCGACCTCATACATTAAAAACGCATTATCAGCAAGCTTCTTTCATCAGGCATGACTAGCCCAGTGTCTTATACACAAGTGAACGATAAGTCTCAATGCATATGGGATCATGCGTCTCAAGTCAAAGGACTAGTGATACACTAGTATGGTTGTGTGATGAATTATTGACTATAGATAATCGCTCATGTGATTCGCCGTATTTGATCATGTTCAGTAACACATTACTCATGTTCATGCTCTTATGACGTAAGACTCGTCACCCAATTATTAGCATCAAATACTCATTTATGTCAGCGTCAAAAATATGTCAGTCATATGATGTGTTCATCCATGATGATATCACTTCAACCGAGAACTAATTCAGATGTATTTAAATTGAAATTTTGTACTCATATCTATAATATTTTATAGAAATATTCTAGACACGGAATACTTCACGAGATCTTATTTTGCATAAAGTATATGATAGAAATTGAACAGATGTAAAATATTATAAGATTGTCATTACATTAATCGTAAATAAATTTACGATTAATTAGAATATTATATTTATATAAGGATAATACCTATGAACTCTACGGCACGATTGGTTGTAGGGCATATACCCAACAGTCCATGTTCATAGGTTTGGGTTTAAAAGAGTCATGAGTTTCTATCAATATTTTACACGTAAAGATTTTCACTTTCTGTCTCAATAATATTCTCAAGAGGTTCATGAGTATATGATATCTTAAGTATCTAAATAAAAGCATCACATATCTTTCAAACTCAAAGAAACATTGAAGAATAAAGATGAAATAATATAAAGCATAACATACTTGAAAATAAACTTGAAGCAAAAAGTAGTGTTATAGTTTGTTGGTGAGTTTTGTTAGTTTCTTCACACCCCAACATTGAAAGATTTATCCTCTCTTTGTCATAAGGAATGACAAAAAGAAGGTTTTCATCCTAAAGGTTGAAGGTATGAAGCTTATAATCAAATTGAGAAAGTAGAGAAAATGAGAGGAAGAATAAGAGATGTAGAGAGAATTCTATAGACTTGTATTAAACTAAGAGAATTACGAACTACAAAATAAAGAGAAAGTTATGAGAAAATGAAAAATGATGTCCAATTGTGTAGATGATGGACATATATAGGCAGGGCCCATCTATGGTACTCAATGATATCAAATATCATTGGGTCAAACATGATATTTATCATTGAACATATAACTTAAACCGTTAAACATGCAAACTATACTAATAATTATGAAACTTTTGAAAACATGAAATTAGTTTCATGTTCATTGATAGAGTTTGCATGTTTAATGATTTAAGTTGTATGTTTATACCCAAGGGTATTTGATACCCTTGTGTACTGTAGTAGTGGCTAGGGGTGTTCATAGGGTTGGGTCAACCTGCGGCCCGACCCGACATAACCTGACCCGATTCGATCGGGTTTGCAAAATAAAAATAATAATTTCGGATTAGACCTGACCTACTCGCAAAATCGGATCAGGTCGTAGATTTAATTAAAAAATTAAGTTTGACCCGACCCGATTTTGAAGATTTTTCCATTTTTCTCTTTAGTTAATTTATCATAGTTTGGTTTAACTATAAATCCTATCAAAATTATATCATAAAAAATATTTATTATCATTTTTCTGACCTCGACCCGACCCATTTTTTTTTACTCGACCCATGCAGGTTATATTTTTAAATTTCTGGTTTTGGGTCTTCCAACCCGCATGACCCGACCTGATCGGATTTAAGAAAATTAAAAAAAAAAATCGGACCCGACCCAACTCGTGAGCACCCCTAGTAGTGGCCATATAGGCAAAATCAAAAGGCTAAAACAGGCTCTAATAAGATTTTACACAATATGATTTGTAGAGCCAAATTCAAATGAGGTCTAAGGATAAAAATGTCATCCTTTGAGTCATTGGTTGATAAGCTTTGACATTTATTTTTGAGTGATTATAAATGTTTTGGTGGAAAATAAGATCTTTTTGCATGACAAATTGGAACAAGTTGATGTAAGTCATGTCCCTTTCATGTGTTGGAATTGAGATTTTATACCTTCAATATTATAAACTTAATTAATTCACAATATGGTTATAAGTTTATGATCTTACTCTAAATTTATACTTTTATTTCTAAAATGATGCTAATATTGGTCTAAATATACCCTAAATATATCAATATATGAGCATCATCATTGCTTACGTGCTGAAACCGTATGATGTTGACAGTGGTCAGAAACTTCAAATCATAACCCTAACCTTGTCAATATGTCTATATATGTATTATATAATCTTTCCTTATAGTGTATTTATGATTAAGGAATGAGTTTTATATAATTTCTTTGTTTAGGGATTTAATTGATTGATAGCATATTAATTAGTTGTATATTGTTTCCTACTTTAAGAAGATATTCATTGATAACATCTTGATATAGGTTATAATTAAATAAAAAGTTCTATATTTACCTAATTGACTTCAATTTGTTACATTCTAACTCTAAAACTAATTAAACTCAATTTTTTTTTTGGAATACCAGGGAAACCCCACGTCATCCATACCAAGGTCATTGAAACCCAATATGGATGAGTGGGTAAATCGGTATTGTTCCAGGCTCTTATAAGTGTTGGGGTTTTGGCCAAAATACCCGGGTTACGTAGCGGAATGCGGGAAAATCAAATTTTTTCCATTTCTTTAATTTTTATTGGGTAATTAAACTAAACTTATTTATTTTAATCACACAATACTCAAAAACAGAAAATTTTAACCCAGAAATCAGAATTTCAATAAATTACCATACAAACCCAAAACTTTATGTTTCATCATTTTAGTCCTAAGTTGTTCAAAACAAGCTTAGGTGATTTCAAATCACTACCAAAATGATTTATACATGTCTTATACAGAAAATACAAATTTCAATTCAAGAAAACAATTTTCCCTAAATTGCCGAGAGGTCCCTCAAGTTTCCAAGAATTGTACTTTAATCCAAATTGGTTCAAAACCATTAAAGATCAAGTCCAATCAACACCAAAATTAATATGCATCATATATATATCATTAATTAACACATATATGAAAAGACCCAAATTTGGAGAGGGTTATGAACCCCAATTCCTCAAAATTGTCCAAATGGTCAATTAACACCAAATTAATAAATTTCAACACTTTAATTCAATCCTTACTACACCAAACAAGTCTCACCACCATGAAACAACTCAAGAAAAATTCTAGGTCATTTATGAGTGGCTAAGCAACTCTAAAATGACAACATCACCATCAAATGGCTAAAAGAGTGCTATAAATTAATTTCAAGCAATCTTTTTAACATACATGCTTTCATATTTCTACCAAGTTCCCAACCATCAAAATACAAATACAAAGGAGTAGAGAAAGATCTAAACTACACATATTGAAGCCTAGAGTCATAGAAATATTTTTCATGAAGAAGAAAGTAAAGAAAAACTTACAAAAATGCCAAGATTCCAAGCTTTTCTTCTTTTCCTTCTCTTTTTCTCTTAACCTTACTTTGTATTTGATTTTAGGGTTCTTGAATAATGAAATAAAAAATGAAAAACTAGGCTTTATATATTTTCCCACAATTGCCGAAAATGGGAGAAAAATAAAAGTCAAGTGTTTTTATTTTTATTTCAATAAATAAATGAAAAATAATTTAATAAAATTGTGATACTTATCCATTAAACCATTTAATATAAGTCAAAACTTGTACCAATTAAATCAAACCATTTATACCAATCAAAATTGACCAATTAATCCAATTAAAAATAGCCATTTAGCTTACTTTATTAAAGTAAACAAGATATTTATTATTTAATTAATTTAATTATTCAACATTTGAATAATCAAATAATTAAATATAAATATCTTAAATATAAGTATTATATTTACATTAAATAATCAAAATATATATATTAATAATAAATGTCAAATATCACAATTCGACATTTAACAAATGGCCGAAAGATCTCAAAAGCATGTATTATCGTTTAACCGTTAAACGAATTATAAATAATCAGTATTATTTATAAATATTGCCCTAGTGCCCTACGAATATGTTTCATTAGTGAGACTCTCTAGATTCAGGCATATCCGTCACGAAATCCAATTTCGTGTCTATAATCTACCCACCAGTAAATTATGACGACCACAGATAAACTCACTGAAACATATAGGTCGAGGTTATCGCATACGTATAATCCCTCCGTCACAGGTATTTGGATTATCCCGGATATATAGATAAAACCGTCAAATCTCTATAGGTATAATCTCGTCGATGATTCTATTAGCAATCTCTTAATAACACTTAGAACTTACTTCTACAGTGTACCACGGGCTCATGGATTTAACAGATTGCTAATTGCACATTGAATACCTATGCTCTGTACACATAATTGACGGATCCTATCTTGATACGCGCAGGATATCCTGAGGATCAGTCCACACCTAACGAACAGGCAGAGGTCTTATCAAAGTAGATCGGTGACGTGACTGCCATCAAAGTGTGGAGGATACCTCATACATCCACAATGGTATCTCAAGTCAAATGACCACCATGCTCACTTGACCTGAGAAGATTCCTATTGACGGTGGTGTACCATCTATTAGGAAATCTTCAGTGAATCGTTCGGTATTTATCCAATATAAACACCTACACGTGTATATGAGCCTCCCCAGACTCATGGTTCATTGGGATAAACCATCAGACCAAGTCTCGATATACGACGTGTACTAGTCTCAGCGGATTTTACTAACCGACCTGTGTTAGTAAATCTTGACCAATAACTTTATTTGATAATATACTTCTAATAGTGATACTTCACAATGTCAATTACAAACTACTTTGTAACTGCGCACTACATTATATATTATCGGGTATTTGTCTAATATATACATATCACTAAATCATATTTAGTTTCAATCTAATCGTAATTAGATCGAATATGTATATAAAAGCAAGAAGTATTACCATAAATAAGTAATATTATGGAAAAATGAATTATTCGTATTCATGAATCGGATATGAATACGATCCGGAATGACACTCTGAGCACCAACCCTAACAACAAGGGTGATATCCAAGGCTCGAATTAAACTCAAATTCCTAAACCCTATCAAAATATTTTTTTCAATAAAAAAATAAAACCGTATTGTGTCGCCTAATATATTCGTCTAGGCGACGTCTAGAAGGCCTGAACGCTAGACACTCCCCCATCATACGTCTAGTGCCTCGCTTTTTTTAGAATCATAGGATACCATAATCTTTTTTTTTTTTTTTTGGGTGAATGTCTCATAATGGCCTATTTTATTACATATTAATGATAGAGTACATCCTTATTTTAATAAAATGAGGATGTCAGTAAAAGACCCAAAAAATATAGATTTCTATGTATTAAAAAAAATAAAAACACACAGTATTGAATATATTGACATTTGTATATTTTTTTAATCTTTTAACAACATCTCTACTTTGTTAAAATGAAGATGTCCTTATTGAAGACTTTACAGTGGATTTTCAACATATCCTTGGGCCTACGACCCAAAGCTCTTTTGTCTCAAAACCATCGGAGTTGGGCACATGAAATACCATAACTTATAAGTTGATGAATATATTAAAAAATAGAGAAAATATATATTTCAATACACTTTTGATTGAAATATATATTTATTTGTCTTTTAAAGCAGTACTCAACTTATTAAGCTTTTTTTAATACATTCCAAATTTACAGATATATAATTTAAAATTTATTATAACACTAAATACATATATTTGTATCATAATCCAGAAGTCTATGTTTATTAGAGATGAGTTATGTCTCCATACCGGATATATATCTACTCCAATAAATTTATATATTAATAGAATGAGATTTAATTTTAAGTTGAAGAAAATGAGCTTGTTTTTAATGCCTATGAAAAAATCGAGTGCTTGGTCAATTCAATTCTGGACCACAATAGATAAATCAATTAATTAATATTTAAATGTTTATAATATTAATTTTAATTTCAATATAATATTAATTTTTTTATAATATTAATTCTAATTTTAATATAATAATAGTTAGTGCTCCTCTATATTCATAATATAAAATTAAAGGCATGAAGTCGACATTTGATGAGTTTGCCATGTGCATGTCTAATTAAATAATAAGACTTTCACTATCAATATAAAAATGTTTTTTTTTTTGGGGCCGTCAATGCCGCAATGTTTCAATTATTAAAGGAAAATTAAAATTTCACATATTTTCAATCAATATATTAATTTATATTTGTTAGGTATAGATTAATATACTGATTAAAACTTTTTAATTATAAATTTATAAGATGATTGAAATCTTTGATGTAAAATTAAACTTTAAAAAATATATTAATATACTGACAAAATTTTAATTATAAATATATAAATCAATCATATGAATAAACATACATAAAAGGAATAAACTTGTTATTTAAGATGGCTAAATCACAATGGAATGAAAGAGCAATGCATGCACCTTCCTCGTTTTGTTTTGTTGTTTTAATAATGAACAATTTTAAATTTGAAGCTTGGACAAAGTCAATAAGACTTCAATGAGTTGTATTCAATATTTTTTTTTTACGTTTTATAACATAAATGTGAATTAAAATTAAATTAAATTAAATTAAATTAAAAAAAAATCTTATGCAAGCGAAATTCGAATTCCCAATCTCTTGTATTATTTTTTAAAAAAAGAAATTACCGATTTAACAACATATTAACACTTTTTCGGTTTTTCCCCCACAGAGCATAAGAATATTTTTTAGGACTAGTAATTATTATTTTTTTTCTTGAATGCTTCTAAAATGTGCTACTACAGTTGTAGTGTCATCATTTTGAGTTTTGAATATTATGTTCATAAGAATGTTATGTGATCTTTATATAACATCAAAAATTAATAAAATATTCCCTAGTTCTATTTTTTTCCAGCATAATAATAATAAGTTGATAATTAGTTAATATATATATATGAATATTAAAGTAGTTAAATCCTCAATGGACATGGCTTGGTGGTATAAGATTCTGGATTTTACCTTGAGATCCTGGGTTCGAATTCAATGGTACATTTCTTGTAAGAGACTGGGACAGCCGTGGGTTTTACTCATTTGGCCGTGGGATTTCCAACGATTCCAAAAAAAAAAAATAGTAGTTAAATTTTAACTGAAAAGTTAATGCGAGCTTTTATTAAGAGATAATCCTGCTTTCTTACAAACACAAGCCAAATAATAATAATCAGAATCATCATGACTGTAGGCTTAAATTGTTTGAAAAACATGTGAAGTTTGAAGCTTTTACAAGTTATTCAATCATTTTATGTGAGATTTGTGATATTTATAGGTTATTGCAATTCCCTTTCATTGTACATACTTGCAAATAAACTTGACTGTGACTTAATTTGCGACAAACAATGGCACATATAGCCAATGAAAAATCGTGTATAAATTGTGTATTTGTGTGTGTTTAGTTGGAGTGAGTCCCTAAGGAGTGTGGTTTGTTGACAAATGACTTAGGATTTGGTTGTTCGGTCTTGAGTTCGAGTTCAGAGGTGTATTTTGTTAGGACATATCTGGAACCCCTATAATCTGATCGGTGCCTTGCGTAGTGGAAATGGGTCTAACCCTTGTATATAGAGTATGGGTGTATTTTTAAATAATTTAATGGAATACTATATTCCGTTATGAGTCAATAGGAAAATATTGGGGATAAATCAAAGTCCCAAAAATCCGAAATGAAGAAAATGAAGTTTCAACGCTCACGGGCATTGCAACGTGCAAAGTGCAAGAGCGCCAGGCCTCGGCGCGTCGTGCCGCACATGCTTGAGCATCACGACGCTCAACGCCGAGAGGGCAGCGTCGCGCCGCGCAAGGGCATGCATCACGAGGCTAGCCTGTGTAAAATATTGATAGAGAGCTTTTTCTACTTGGATCCAATCCAAAATACTTTCAACTTTCTCCAAATACTTCAATACACCCAAAATCCAATTTTAATATCAAAACCAACATCAACACATGTTATGAAATAAACATAGATATATTCTAAATACATATATGTATTACTGTGAATCAAAATACAAACCAAACAAAAATCCTATAAAAAAAGTGACTCATGAATAATTTTATGTTACTTAAAGGTGATCAAATGATTTTAGAATGATAATCATAACTTCAAGTTTTCATTTAGAGTTCCAAACTCTAATTTTATGTTTCATGTCCAACATGAACATATTTGACCCAATCACAAGTATATTGTATATATGCTTCCAAAGTATTCATACACAATTCATTAATCAAATTTCAACTTCAAACTATTTTATTATGTATCCAATACATAATACATCATTATATGTTTTACTAGTGATAACAACTCACTAATGAAAAACATAACTTTAGAGAAGATCAAACATCACTATGCAAGCTTGATTCCAATATCCAATCTTCTTCTTTTTGTTGAAAATGTAGAGAACTTTTAAAACTTATCTCACAAAAATTTTCTTTAGGTTAACGTTTCTTATGCTTTGCCTTAATCAAAAAATTACTCAAGCTTGTCTTTTATAATAAAGCTTATATATTTTTTAATTAATTAAAGTTCTAATCAACTTTTAGGTGGGTTTAATCCAATTTGTCCAAATATGCATATTATGTGTAATTAATCAACTTTATCTACCACTTTGATTTAATCCAATAATATCTAGACAAAAGTTTAACCACTTGATTAATTCAAATACTAACCACTTGATTAGTCCAATTAAATCAAGTCGAATACAATTATTATTATATATTTTGTAATTACCAAATTATCCTCCAATGGTAGAGATATTTATAAAATTACAACAAAGCCCTTGTGTGATTATTAATTTGGATTAATATAATTAATCTCAATTAGTCAAATAAATAATTAATGTTATCTAATAACACTTATTTACTTTGATTGATAATTATAATATCAAATATTATTTATTATCAAATATTATCGGCTACCCGAGTGCTCAACGAGTATACTTCATATTGTGAGACTTTCTAAGTTCATACACATTTGTCATATAAGTCTAGCACATATGTATGCAATTCACACACTTATGTACATGTTTTCAGTTTGTGTTTACATGTCACATGTTTACAATTTACGTTTTCAGTTTGTGTGTTTCCATTATAGAGGTATTTGTTAGGAAATCCGCTCGAACGACGTTCATCTCACACTTATTCTAAAATAGGTAATGAATTTCGTACGAGCATTGTATGCATAACCCAGTACATACATTAGTTCTTGATTTATGGGTTTTCAGTTCATGATTTATAGTTACGGATCACAGTTTGCAGTCTATGTTTCATGATTTACAGTTAAGTTATAATTTTCAGTTTGTGTTATAACTTTTACGTCATGATTATAATTTACTATTCATGTCTACGATTTACAATCATGTTCTACAGTTTACGTTTTTCATTTTCTAGTTTCAGTTCATGTTTACGATTTCAGTTCATGATTCAGTTTCCAATTTTCAGTCTTCAACTTTCAGTTCATGTTACAGTTTTCCATCATGTTTCCAGTTACGTTCTACAATTTCAGTTCAAGTTTACGATTTCAAGTGATATTTACAGTTTTTAGTCATGTTTCTAGTTTACATTATACAATTGTCTAATATGATTAAAGTTTTTAGTTCAAGTTTATAGTTTTGAGCTATGTTTATAGTTTCATGTCATATTTTTAGTTTTCAATTTAAGGTCACCGTTCATGTTTACAGCTTATGCTTCTCAATTTGTTGTTTATATTTATGGTTTACGATTTACAGTTTTTAGTTCATGATTTCCATTTCCTCAGTTCACGACTTATACGTTTTCAGTTCACGACTTACATGTTATAGTTCATGATTTCAGTTTTCAGTTTATGATCTGTATGATTTCAATTGACGATTTATATTTTCAGTTCATGAGTTATAGTCTAAGAGATTTACTGTCTACATCCTACGTTTACATTTTGCAATCATGTTTTAAAGTTCACAATCCATACCTCACCATTCAGGTTTTACGGCCATGTTTACAGTTTACGTTTCATACTTGCGTCTTATAGATTTATAGCTCATGTTTACAATTTACGTTTCATGATTCACGATTCATGATTTCTCAAGATTTATAATTTAAATCCATGTTTTTACAGTATATGAATTATATGTTCTCAAATACAAATAAACAAGTATTTTCAAAATACCCGTAGAGTATCATTTCCTCAGTTTCGGTCTCAGCTTGCCTAATGGTTTTTGGAAACCCTTTTAGGCTATTTCATGTTCATGTTCAGCTTTTCCTGCTTATGCGGTGTCAGATTCCCGCTAAGTAGGTTACATGTTACAACTCAGTTTCCCCTGTTTTGTTGGGGTTGGTGCTCATAGCGCCAATTCCCGGTTGTATTTCTGTTAAATACTTCTGTAAAACATTATTATTATGAATAATATATGCAGTTTCTATAATATAATCTATCTTTCTATATGGTAAAGACGTAAAGACCCTAGAATGATTAGTCATGATACAGTTGCAAAAGCGTCGCAACGGACATTGAGTAGTATCATGACGTTGTCATTCTCAAACAGTTCCTGGTCAAGGTTTACACTACTTGGTCAGTATAGTCAACCCGTTGAGACCGGTACATGTCGTATACTGGAATATATGATTCCAATGGTTTCTCAATGAACCATAAGTCTTGGAGACTAGTATAGACGTTGTAGGCACTGCATTTTTACACATAAATCCCTATGATGAGTCTCATTTTGGAGACACTACCTTTTAAGTCACGGAGGTCACGGGAAACGGACATCGGAAGGGGAAATTCAGAATAAACAAGGTTCACTGTTTTCGTTAGTGCTGCGTTCGTGTTTACGTTCGAACGTCAAACGGATTGCGGGCGTTCGTGCCGCGTTCGAGGAAGCGTTCGAACGGTGTCGGTAATTCTGGTTTTGCTGCTAGCCTCACATCCAGCCCAATTAACCCCCCCAAAGCCCATAAAACACATCCCAATTTAAATAAATAAATATTAATTAAAACATTAACTAAATTAGTGGATAATTAAATTAATTAAATAATTAAATAAAACATATACCAAACATAAAATAAACAATTACCAACTTAAACTAAAATCATGCCTAAATTAAACAAATCACATACTAAATCAAAATATAATCATGCCTAATTAAAATCAATCAACCAATATATTATTCCTAACTTAAAATATTGTATTCCTAATCCAAGCCAATCAAATATTCAACCTTCTCTATCTAGCCAAGATTTGTCCCCCCTCAATCTTTGACTTCCCTTAACCAAACCAAATCAAATCCCTTTCCTTGTCAAGCCCAACCCTTTGCCTATAAAAAGAACCATTCACCAACCTTCTCAACCCTAGTCCCTAGTCCCTAGTCCCTAGCTCATACACAACACACAAGAAAATTACAGGAAGAAGACACCCAAAGAAAGAGTAAGCAAAAGATAAAGAGGAGACGGCAGCGAAACCACAAGGAAACGGTAGCAAAACGGACTCAAAACAGTAAGACAACGAACGAGAACAGTGAACCAGTGAACCGGGAGAGTTGCGGAGCATCCACCCTTCCGACGATCGTGTACCGTACATCCGAGAGGTGATTTAAAAGGTTAGACCTGAGGGTATCTTTCACACTTATTATTATTTAATTTCTGGTCATTTACTTTGATTATATTTTCAATACTTGCGGCATTTGTTGTGTGTATGATGTGTGTTGTGGGTATTGGATGAATGGAAGAGTGTTGTCTCTTGTGGTATATAGGATGGAAACCCAGATGTAAATTCCGTAGCCGAATCCGAATGGACGGTAGTGCGGTCTGTACATGGGACACAACTCCACGTATCACTTGAGTAAACAACACCTTCTCTTGTGTTGTGTTACTTTGGTTTATTTATTTCTTGTCATTTAAATTCTGTATGTTGCTTATTCTCGTATGATATGATCGAGTGCATGGGCTTAGTAAGTGCGATGAAAGGTTCCCTAATTGGAGGGGTTAAAATCCTTCACCACGACGCTTTGCCGCACCGATTGATGTGTGTTCGGTTGAATGCGAGATACGTTCAATCGAGCATACCTAGTTTGATATGATTGTCTTTATTTTTGTATGCATGATTCAACCGAGCGCATGGGTTTAGTAAGTGCGATGTGAGATCCCCTATGGGGAGGGGCTAAAGCCCTTTTACCACGATGCTTTGCCGCGCCGGTTGATGTGTGTTCGGTTGGATGCAAGATACGTTCAATCGGACATACTTAGAATAATATGATTGTCTTTATGTTTGTATGCATGATGTGATGTGACGCGCATGAGCTTAGTATGTTGGTCTAAAGGTCCTCTCTTTGAGAGATCAAGAGCCCCAAAAGGCCACCTTTACGGCAGTACTTCGCCGCGCCCCTTTATTTTGTTGTTTATGTATTGCGTCCTATTTCATGCATCAGGTCTGTTCCCGTTCGAACGCGTTTACGAACGCAACTCGAACGTGCATACATTTTTGCCTTATCATGCATCAGGTCTCATTTCCGTTCGAACGCGTTTACGAATGCCATACGAACGTGAGCATTCTGTTTCATCTACGTTCGAACGCGTTTACGAACGCTACTCGAACGTGAGCATTCTGTTTCATTTCCGTTCGAACGCGTTTACGAACGCTACTCGAACGTGAGCATTCTGTTTCATTTCCGTTCGAACGCGTTTACGAACGCTACACGAACGCGCACACACTGAACTGAGTCTGTCTTATCATATTCATGCATAATTGCCTCTTGGTTGATCTTTCTTGTGTTATATAGCCAACCGTATTATTTGTATTCCTGCATTTATCCATTCTATGTGTTCTTGGGATTGTATTCAAGCATGATTAGGCTGTTAGCATGTTATTTGGTTAATAGGTTCATGAGATAGTACTCAAGCATGATTATGTTGTTCTTAGCTTTCCATATCATAGGATTGAAATATGTTCATGAGATTGTCATGTGATGTTGCATGTTGTGATGAACTTGTTGATGTATGCATATGAATTTAAAAGCATGATATTTTTGGAAATAAATGTTATTTAAGCCTGGTTAAATTATTACACAAATCCTTTTATTACAAGTGACATAAGTAAGGGACCATTCCGAACCCAACGGTTTGAGGTCTTCCCTTGCGAGGGGTGAGTGCGGCCTTAAATCTTTGTCCCGGTTCACACCGGGTGGCGACTCCATGTTATTTAGTACTTCCCAAACTAGGCCGCGAGCCTAGGAACGGCGTCGCCCAGGTCCTATGTTCCCACAGACGTGTAGGTGTTTATAGCGGATAAACACTGAACGACTCACCGAAGATTCTTAATGGATGGTACACCAGCGTCAATAAGAATCTTCTTGGGTTGAGTAGCACTTGTGATTCTTAGACTTGAGATGCCATTGTGGGCACATGAGACATCTTCTACGCTTAGACGGCAGTCACGTCACCGATCTATTTAGATCAGACCTCCGCCTGTTCGTTGGGTGTAGATAGATCCTCAGGGTGTCCTATGTGTATCAAGATAGGATCCGTCAGTTCTGTGTATCAGAGCATAGGTAGTCCATATGATTAGCAATCAGATAAGACCATGGGCCCGTGGTAAAGTTTAGAAGCTAGTTCTAAACATTCTTTTTGAGATTGCTAATAGAATAGTCGACTGGATAATCCCGATAGAGATTTGGCGTTTACATCTATATCTCTGGGATTTATCCGGATACCTGTGACGGAGGAATTATACATTTGCCATGACCTCGACCTGTATGGTTCAGCGAGATTATCCGTGATCGTCATAATCTACGGGTGGATAGATTATGGACACGAAATTAGATTTCGTGACGGATATACCTGAATCTAGAGAGTCTCAATAGTGAAACATACTCGTAGAGCACTAGAGCAACATTAATAAATAATATTGATTATTTATAAATTCGTTTAAAAGTTAAACGCAAGATACGTGCTAAAAGGACTAGATATTCATTTGCCTAATTATTGTGTATTTACATTTAATACTTGATTAATTTAAATACACATTAATTAATAGTCAAAATGAGTTATTTGACTTATATCCTAAATGAATATATGTTTTTAATATTTAATGTAAATATTATACATATATTTAATATATTTGTATTTGATTAATTAATTGATTATTTAATTGTTAAATGATTAAATTAATTAAAATATAAATATCTTACATTAGGATATTTAAAGTAAATGATGTTAGTTGCTTTTGTTGACTTAATAAATATCTAATAAAGTTGTATTAAGATATTTATGCAAGTTGATTACATGATTTTTGAAATGAAATTGAAATGAAAATAATTTGGTAAATGCTTGTGATTTTCGGCCAAGGGCAAATTATTACAAGTATATATTATTTTCATTTCATCTTCATTTGATAACCTAATACACTTTACAAGAAACACCATTAAAGAAAACAAAGAAAGCAAGTGAAGGAGAAAAGGAAAAACTTAAAGAAAAGCTTGGATTTTGTAAGTTTCAAACTTACTATTAGAAAGGAATTTGTTCCTTAGGATCTAGGCAACATCTTGTGATGTTCTTAAGTTATTCTTTTCATTATTTCTTGTGTTTTTGATGATGGAAATTTGGTTGAAAGTGTTGAGCATGTGTAATGAAGAAAGCTTGTAACTATTGTAGTTATAATCATTCTTTTAAGGTTTTGAAACCATGTTGCTAATCTAGAGTTATTGACCCACTCTTAAATGACCTAGATTTGATCTTGAGTTGTTTCATTGTGTTGAGACTTGGATTGGATGGAAGAATGATGATTGAAGTAATTGATTTAATGTATTTGGTTTAATTTGTCCAATTTGTGAAAATTGAAAAAATTGAAAAATTAGGGTTCATGACTAATTCCAAATTTGGGGGTTTTCATATATGTTGTGTATTTATGTGTGTATATGATGCATATAAAGTTTCATATTGATTGGATATCATTTGGATGTGTCTTGAAGCATGAAAGTGCAAAATGCACAAAATGGAACCTAAAGGAGGCTCTCGGCCTTGTCAGGGAAATTTGGGGATTTTGGTTCTTTTGGTGTTTTGATGTTTTGAACATGCTAAGTTCATCTTAGAAATGATTTAGAATCATTCAAAATTGATTAGATCAATTTCGGACTAAAATGGACAAAATACCAAAGTAAGGGTAATTTGGTAAATTCACTTAAATATGATTTATTGAATTTTATTTCATAATTTGATTATTGGAATATTAAATAAATATGTTTATTTAATTAATCCGAGAAAAAGTTTTGAAATCTGAAAATCGGATTTTCACCGCTTCCGCTGCGTTACCGGATTCACCCCCTAAAAACCCCTACAAAATGGTATCAGAGCGAGTCTGATTCTAGGCCACCTAATATGATTAGCCTTCATTGAATCAATGTTTAATCATGTTTTCTAGACTTTATGCATGCTTATTAGGATCTAAATTGGTTAGATTTAGGGTGTATGACACTTAGCGGAAAATCCCTAATTAATAAGGTTTGAATGTAATTATGTATTTGATGCATGTTATATGGTCCGTCTTGTCAATATGGTTTATGAATACTTCTTTGTGACTACATCCGAGACCGTGCCTCTGCTGTGAGGATGTAGCCGATAAAGATTTATTTATACCGGATGTATATCAGATACTAGGTAAATTCAAGTAAAAGCGGAATTCTGAACGTGCCCTAGCTGTCATGATTACGTAAGTAACTTGAGTTTATCATTGACGAGTTTAACCTTGGTACGTCTCCTTGTGGGCCTGCCTTCGCAGCGACAACGAGAAACGGCCAGGACCGGATACTTAGGAGTCATTAGTGAATGATTGACAAATGAGTTGTCTACCTGATGAATATACGTAGGCGAGACCGTGCCTCTGCTGTGAGCCAAAATATATTCACGGGATCCACTTTTCACTATTAGTATTTAATTTAATTATTAAATATTTGTATTCTGTTATGGGATTACAGTATTGCATGATTTAGTGGGAGGGGCATATTAGATTAAAAATCCATGATCTAGTTTATGCTTTTGATATTATATGAAACTGCTTTAATTTCTGCTAACCGTTTTTCGTGATCTATATGATAGATTGGCGATGGCGGCACAATCCACAAATCAGTTTGCACGTATGCTTGATGCGAACAAACTGAAAGGGGCTGAGAACTTTGCAGACTGAGAATTGGATTTGAGGATTGTCCTCGATTCCGAAAAGCTGGGTTATGTTCTTGAGGGTCTGTTGCCCCTTGCAGTGGGTGCGGATGCTTCGAAGGAGGAACGCCAAGTTTTTGAAACTTGGAAGGATGATGATTTAAGGGTTAAATCATACATCCTTAGTTCACTATCTCCGAAACTCAAACAACAGTACTATGGTATGTTAGATTCCTATAGTATGATGACGCGATTGAGACAATCGTTTGAGAACCAGGAACAAGTGATTGTTCACAAAGTCTCCATGGAACTGTTCCATGCGCGTCTGGATGAGGGGCAGAGTGTTAGCCCACATGTTCTTCAGATGATCGATTTGATCGATCAATTGAGGCAACATAATCTCATCTTGAATGACATTCTCGGTATGAGTGTCATTCTTGGTTCACTACCAGCTTCATTTCGCCAGTTCGTGATGTACTTCAACATGCACGGGACTGTCTGTACCTACCAGGAGCTACATAGGATGTTGCTCACGGCAGAAGAGGACCTTAAGAAGGGAGTACCGACTCACCCTCCTAGAACTACTTCTCTTTCGACTTCTTCCCAAGGATGGTCCAAGGGAAAGAACAAGAAAGGCAAAAAGAAGAAGAAGGCTTTTGGTCCTCAACAACAGGCGAAGGTTGCAAAGCCCAAAAGGGCTTCTGAAGACAAATGCCACCACTGCGGCAAAGTCGGGCATTGGAAAAGGAACTGTCCTGATTACATCGCCCAGCTGAGGAGAGACAGAGCATCTACATCAGGTACTTTTATTTTTCCAGTTATTGATTTATCTTTGGCTTGTGAAGCCGTTACATCCAACTGGATTTTAGATTCTGCTTGTCCCATTCACATTTGCAATTCATTGCAGGTGCTGAAGGAAAGTAGGAGGCTGAAGCCCGGGGAGATGCAGTTGCGGTTCGGGAGTGGAGACTCTTTGGATGCAGTTGCAGTGGGAGTATGCGAGATCTCATTGCCGAATAGGACACTTTTGTTATATGACTGTCATTTTGTACCGGGATGTGTCGCTAATATTATAACACTTTTTGTATTAGATACAGAAGGTTTTTGTATTAATATTAAGAATAGTTCTTTCTATTTATATGATAAAAATAATATTCAGATCATTTGTTGTCCAAACAAGCATGGTCATTATACAGTGCAAACTTCAAAAGATATATAGCTTCAG
>SKCR01007865.1:0-24517 GCA_019454045.1 Zanthoxylum bungeanum | reverse complement strand
GCGATTTCTTACTCCAGTGTTATCGAATATAAGGAGGAACATGCCCTTAATGTTTCAGAACATGCCCTAAAATAATAATTTTTTTAGAAAAATAATAAAAATATTATAGGGTCGGGTCGGGTCGGATTTTAGTATCAAACTTGTTGCCCAATCCTTAAATTTCGGGGCGGGTGAATTTTTTTTCAAAAACCTACGCGGATCGGGTCGGGTCGCAGGTTGACCCGACCCTATGAACATCCCTAGAAGAGATAGAAGTAAAATCTCATTTGCGGAATTTCAATTAATGAATATTTTGGAAATGATGTGGCCCATTATTTGAAGGCAGCACGGAGATGAAACTTATATTTTATTATATTTTTACTATCATATATTTATAAAATCTCATAATCTACCGTAATAATAATATTACATCACAATATTTTTTATACTGAGTTGTTATTAATAACCCAAAAATTAAAATATATAATTTGCCATTAAAAAAATTATTTTCCTTGCAGGTCAAACAGAAAGGGCATTAATTGTGTCAAATGCAAACACCTCGTCGCTCTCTGTTAAAATTTAAATTCCGCTCAAAACCCCACCGTTCCACTACTTACTGATTTCACTACTCATTAGCGGCTTAGCGCCTCTCTCAATGGCTAACGCAGGCGGGAAATCCGACCCGGAACAAAAACCCGAATCACTAAGTCCAAATTTAGCCGAAGAGGAAGAGGAGGAAGATGATGACGACGTCGTAGAAGAAGAAAATGACGATGATCTCGAAGAAGACTCCGAAGCGGCCCAGCCGCAAAGGCAGTCTCGAGTGGACAGGTCAAAGATGCAGAACCTGTTTAATCGGATGCGAGACGGCGCCGTTCCGCTGCGCGTCCATGACGTTATCGTGAAAGGCAACACGAAGACGAAGGATTGCTTAATCGAAGCCGAATTGGAAGCGATTAGGAACGCGACTTCAATGCAAGAGATTATCCAGGCCGCGAGTATCGCCACTCTCAGATTGCGGGAGCTCGAGTGCTTTGACAAGGTCGATATTACGCTCGACGCGGGACCGCCGGAGCTTCCGGGAACGGCGAATGTGATCATCCAGGTTATTGAGACTAAGAATCCGCTTTCCGGTCAAATTGGAACTTACACGAAGGGAGAGGTATATATAAGTAGTGCATTTTTGCTTATTTTGTGTTTGTTTTAGGGTAAAAATATTGATATAGTTAGTTTTTTTAGCGTTTTGTTTATGGAATTGTTCAGTATGTGGTGAATGACGCTAATTGTGTTAATTGCTGAGAAATTGAGAGAACATGGGGGTAAATTGCATTTATATATTTGATTTGTTGCTTATATGAGAAATTTTGATGAAATATGGAAGTGAAAAATGTGTTGCATTGAACAATTCCTGTACATTTTTCTAGGGAATAAAGTTATTTATTTAAAGTCATATGGTGTATCAGAGACATAAGTTTCTAGATTTTCTTCCTGTATGTGTTTTTGCTTATAGCATCTTCTGTTTAATCAGTTTAGTGTGCACAAGCTTAATGAGCATATCGTACATCACTTGAGATAATAGGTTGTGATTTAATAGGTTTGGTAAATATACATTTGAGATAATAATATATAGCTTAATGAGCATATCGTACATCACTGGAGTACAAAGTCAAACAATAAGAATTTTGATTGTTGTTTACCGCTTTATCCTCTTAAAGATTTATCAACTTTGATGTACCTTTAAGCAGTTTAGTGTGCACAAGCTTGTGGCGACATTGCAATGTACTATTATTTTTATGAAGAACTTTCCCGTAAATCTTCAAAACATGTTGGCAATTTTTGTATTCATTGATAGTGGTTAGAGTCTGTTTCTTATTAGAAATGGAAAATAAGTTAGTAGTTGTTAGAATGTAAAAAGAAAAAAACAAATGAAAGCATATTTTTCTTCTATGTAACATGCATGTTCCTTCACTTGTACTAGCCTTGACTTAGCAACTTACTTCTGCATGCTACAACTACTTAAATGCAATTTGCAAACCTGTCTTTGCCATGCGTAGGATCTGAATGTATTTACTTTACAATAATTTCTATGAACAAGTGAACTTCTATGTAATAAAAGTGAAATTATGTTTATGTTTGACTATGTAACACTTGTCTAATCCCTTATAGAGGCAAAACAGCCTTGGTTTGCCTTGACTTGAGGCATTGGATACTTCATGGTATATTATGTCTCTGATTTTAAGAGCATTCCGTGATCATTTAATTTTTGGTGGCATCTATATAAAATGCTAAGCTTCTTTATATGCTTTGATCCCTGACCACTAATTTGTGTGTATGAGCCAGCTACTACTGTTATGTTTTCTTAGTATAAAGAATACTTTTGTAGGCTAAATCTTCAACAGTTGAAGGAACACTCAAGTACAAAAACGGTTTTGGTTATGGGGATCTGTGGGATGCATCTTTGGCATATGGCTTTGACCGCTCAACGGAGGTCAGTGCTGGCGTGTATTTACCAAAACTTAGAGGTCTAGCAAGTCCTTTGACGGCACGAGTATATCTGCTATCTCAAGATTGGCTAAAATTTTCTTCTTACAAAGAGCGATCACTGGGATTCTCTCTCGGCTTATTTTCAACCAGGTATCATGACTTGGTATACAATCTTGCATGGCGAAACTTAACAGATCCATCGCAAATGTCATCCAGTCCTGTAAGGAGGCAGCTTGGACACGATTTCCTTTCGTCTTTAAAGTATACGTTTAAGTTTGACAAGAGGAACTCTTCTCTGAGGCCAACTCGAGGATATGCTTTTGTTTCTACCACTCAAATGAGTGGCCTTGCTCCTGATAGTCGATGCTTACGATTTCTGCGCCAGGTTTGATACTTGTGCTCGTTCTTTGTTGTTTTCCTTTGCATTTATTTAATAAGGTTTCTGCCATTGTAGTTCTTTTGTTACACTTTCTTGGTCTTTTTACTTTCGTATTATACTATTATAGTTGAGGAACAATATGATTTGAGTTTGACATTGTGGATGTGCTCTAGGTTTGTGTTAATAGAAACCTTGTGGTTGTGAATTTCTTTTTATCATATCTCTGGCATTTTTGTTTTGTTCTACTTAGAAGGGATTGCTTTGGCATTTTTTATTTATGATTCAGAACAAAGATTACTTTGGTTTACTTTTAAACCCCAATGTGTTTGATTTAGATTACATGAATTAGCCCTTTCAGTTGCAAATGACTGCAATATGGTTCCTGTGAATATATTGGGATTGTTGTTTCATCTAGTAATTTTATTAGGCAGTTAGGAGAGCAGAATCCTAGATAGTTGTAAAAAGAGAAATACTAGCCATTTTTTTGTGTGTTTCTTTTCCTTTTACCTTTCTTTAGGTCACAGCAATCTATCATTGCATTGTTTTTGCTAGAACCCCAAATTATAAAGGTTACTGCTCATCAGTAATGTGGGAGACTAGACTACTCATTGTATCAGACTTGGCTTTGCTTCTCCCATGTGTGTGTGTGTGTGTGTCTGGCTGGCTGGGTGCATGTATGCACGTGCTTACAACTTCAGGTTTCCTAAATGATTGATGTGTGCTTATATGGATTCTATTTGGTTTGATCATTATTTTGGCTTAACCTTGTTAGTACTTTTGCCTATTATTGTAACAGGAGTTTGATCTTCGTTTTGCTGTTCCATTTGGTTTTTATCGTACTGCGTTAAATTTTGGGATATCTGGTGGTGGTGTTCTTCCAATTGGAAGAGATTTCTTGAGGATGTCTTCATCTTTGCCAGAGAGATTCTTCTTGGGTGGTAATTTATCTCCAATTTGCTCTTTGGGAGGGCCATCGGCATTTTGGGGGTTTAAGACTAGGGGACTGGGCCCTGCAGAGTCGAGAAGGCAAGTTAGAGGCGATCCCTCTGATGAGAATGCTCATGCTTCTGAAATGGATTTTCTTGGAGGAGACCTTGCTGTTTCAGCTTTTGCAGATCTTTCCTTTGATTTTCCATTGAGATGGTTTAGAGAAAAAGGAATTCATGGACATCTTTTTGCATGTGCTGGGAACATTGCTATGTTGACAGAGAATGAGTACAGGAATTTATCTTTGCCAAAGTTTTTGGAGTCATCTCGGAGTTCTGTAGGAGCTGGGATTGTTTTTCCCACAAATCTATTCCGCCTGGAGGTGAGTTATCTGTTCTGTCAAGTTTATGGAATTTAAGCAATATATAATGCTTTGATCTCGGTGGTTGTATGATTGAGGAAAGATATCTAATACTCCTTCACTCAAGCACTGTTAAGGGAAATATTATATTTTTATTTTGTGGGTCTCAGTCTTAAGTGATCTTTGCAAACGTGTAACTTCATAACTGGGAAAGATCCAATTGGATTAATAGATCATTGTGCTACTTGCATGAGTGCAACCTACGAGGAGTTTCCTAAAGTAGACATTTCCCCCAACACCACCCCCGCTTTTGTTTTTTTGCTTTCCTTTTTCTTGCCCTTTTCTATCTTTGCTATTTATTTAACAATATCAAGGTATTGTATTAATTAAGTTGACGAGCTTTATTTTGTTTTTAGGTTAACTATTGTCACATACTGAAAAAGTCCAGTCACGACCATGGGAAAAGTGGTTTTCAGATTAGCTTATCTGCCCCTTGAAAGGCTTATGCTCTTTTTGATTGATGTCTGATGTCCAGCAACCCCTTGAGTTGACATAAAGCCTGTCAATTTCAGGTATTTGAGTTTTTCTGTTGTTTTGGCTGTTTGATGGTTTCACTTTTGCGGCTTTGCCTGGATACCTCATCGGAGTTAGAAATTGTTTTCTTCTTTTAAATGTACTTTTATATTCAGACAGGAAGTCCATAGGGAAATAATTTGGTAACTCGGATTTTTTATGTGTATTGACCCCCTTTTTAGGGTGTTTGACAGAAGAACATGTTATTTTAGGAATCACATTTCATCAGTTCATCTTCAGTTGTTGTTATGATTGAATGCTTTAAATAATGTGTTTCATTTTTTTATATGTTCTTCTAGTGTTCAGTACTGCTTGTTACATGTTAGTATGTCTTCAGTTAATAGTTTATTCCTTTAGATGTGAGAGTAGGCTTGCACACGGTTCGGTTACGGTTTCCGTACGGTTTACGGTTCGGCCAAAGCCGAAACCGTAAACCTTAACCGAACCAAACCGAACTGTACGGTTACGGTTGAACCGTATTTTTATTTATTATTTATTTGTTAAAAAATGTTATAAATAATTAAAAAAAATCCGGTTCAACCGTCAGTTGGAAAATGCACCAACCGCAACCGAACTGGACTCATCCGGTTCGGTTGCGGTTTGCGGTCCGGTTGGTCAACGGTTCGGTTGCGGTTTGGTTACGGTTTGAAACCTCAACCGTGTGTATGTCTATGTTGTGAGAGTTGATGTATATATCGTAAGCACTGTTTGGTTGCTGGAATTTGGAGACACTTTGATTTCTAATTTCTGTAACTAGCATGAGATAGAGTTTATGGAAGACAAAGGGTAACTGACATATTTCTGGAATTGTTGAATGGTATATTATGGATTATAGTTATTTTTTTTATATGATTCATTAGAAAGTAGATTTAATGGTGAATGATTAAATGTCAGCAGACCTGCTTAACAAAAACTGATATATCAAAAGGCCAAAGGAGTGTGAAAATTGGCTTGATATACTTCATCACGCACAAAGTTCCTCAATCTGTTTGGTGTTTTTATTTTGTGAAGTGGCCTGTATTTCATGATGCCATAAACTGGAAAAATGTAGTAAAAGATGCAGAATTTAGGCCTCCCTGGGTTGCTGTCATTGTTATAATTATAATCACTATTTCTACTGTCGCCTGTATTGTAATTGTGAAATAAATTCTTTCTATCAACGACAGGTAACATGTTACATTTGTGGGGTACACAATGTGCTCGAAAAAGATACAGAAAATACCTTTGCAATTAAAATGCTTTTATGTTAACTCTACATTTCATTCACTTCATGCATACTTTCTATGTCTGTCTGTCTGTTAAACCAAGCTTGGCTAGTCGCACTTCACTTGACCATGAGCTACCTAAATGTAGAGCAAGATTATTCTTGTTTCACCGGGGATGGCACCCTAGAGTTCCTTCACCCCTTTTTGTAACAAAATGAACCAGAAGTAGGAACAAACTGTTTGTAGGTAATCTATCTGTTTGGGTCAAATCAAGAAAGGGAATATTGCTCCTTCCTTTTACCGGGAATGGCTTCTACCGCCATCTTATTGGTTGGTGGCTTCGATGATCAGCCCCTGACACATTTAGGTTTTGATCTTCGGCCATCCTGGCCCTCAGGACTTAACACAATTCTTAGATTCTTAGATATTTCTCCGTTCTATTACATCCTGATTCACAATCTCCCAAGCACTTTTGAAGAAGTGGGCAGACCCCAAAAATAGAACTGTTGGTGTACAGTATTCTGTAGTTATAATTGCTTCACTTGTGAGTACTGGATGGATTTGAATAATGAATCTTGTAACTGTAGTGGTGATGGTATTAAAAGCTCTTTGTTCACCCGAAATTGGCAGTATAGCTTGTAGTAGTTATAGAATAATGCTAAATGTCCAAATTATCTATACATACAAACTAACTCACCATCTTTATGTCATTGCCACATTATCTCTTCTAGCTTATCTCATTTACTTTTTCTTGTTTGTTTATGAGAGAGTGTATATTTAGGATCAGTAATGCTAATCAACCCAAAACTGTATCCCAAACAAAGTGTCACGTGATGCGGCATTCAGAGTGAGTGATAATTTTGTATAATTTCTCTGTATTTTACATTCACATGATGAATGCCAAACATCAGTTGTGTTGCAAATTTTTGTTCAAGTGTTGTGATGACTACTATTAGTCAGTTATTGGTAGTTATATATTAATTATCATGTTGAATTGAGGCCTTGCTAAGTTATTGTTAGGAAGTTGATACTTGTGGTCCCCAAAATGTGTGGCTTGGACTTGGTTGTCAGGTACATGGTTTGAATCCAGGGATGCATTTCTTGTAAGAGCCTGAGACAGCTGTGGGTTTTACTTGTTTCGCTTATGTTCGGGTAGGGTGGTTTGACGGCGAGGTTTCCAAGTTGATACTTGTGGAAAGTTTGTGCAGCGTAATTGGGAATACAACATCAAATATTCTTAGACAATGCCAAAAATATGGTAAATTATTTAGGAGCAGTTGTGACTCTCCTTCCTTGAATCATAAATGGTGGGTACAGTTGATTAGAAGTCTCACCGTGAGTTCTTGTTTCATTATAATTTATAAGCTTATATTAGTTTATGCTCATGACTATGGCATGACATGACATGCCATGCTGGCTACATGAACATGACATGATGATGTAGCATTTTACATTTATATTTTTTTGAAATATTAAAAAAAGACAGACATACTCATTTTAGAAATGATGGTAGATCCGCATTAATAGGTTCACGTATTCTAAAGCATGATATAAAATCACATTAAAGAAAAGGAAAAAAAAAAAAAACAGAGTACTGTTAAGGGTTGACTTTACAGGTTGTGTGCTTGACGCCAGAATCTGTCAGCCTGAACCTTTTTCTTTAATTATCATCACAGGCTACTTATTAGCTCATACTTCCCAACCCACACGCTTGGCTTTTTGCTCACTATATTTGTCTCGTTCTTGTTGCTTTCAAAATATAGAAACTTTTGGTTTTGGAATTTTGTTATTATCTCTGTTTCGACGTGTGATTAGGGTTGGTAATGGGTCGGAAATTTTCAATCTTGATTCAAGTCCGATTATCAGATTATGTAATAGGAATAACTAATTTCAGAAATCCCGTAACAAATGAGATTCTATATCTCAATTGAAATTCGAGATTTTTTTAATAATGAGTCGGAACATATCGTGGATTTAAGATTAAAAAAAGTCTCAAAATACTATTTGATTTTTCTAATCAACCAAATTCCTACCGGATGTCTGCCACCACTATTTGTGATGGTTAAATTTGAAATAAATGTTAAAATTTTATTAGCCAAATGTCCCAGTGACGTGATTTCGTGTAAATATATTCCTTTTAAAGTTATCAAGCAAGACTTGAGTACAATATAATGGATGCTTGATACATTTTCCATCGAAAAAATAAATAAATTTTCGGTTACAATTTAAAGATTTTGTTCTTGAATCTTAATTTCGAACTTATATTAATATATTATGTATAGGTACTATATAGCCTTTAGGATATATACTAAAGTTTTGGGGTCACAAATTAGCAAAGAATGATTTAATTCTCAGAAATATAGCTCATATATAGTAAAGGATTTATTGGACGGCTGTGATTTATTATCTCTCTCAATATGCTCGTGATATGAGCAGCACTTTTGATCTTAGAAAAGTAAAAACCTTTCTGTTCGTGGTTATTTGGTATGTGTGAAATCCATGAGATTCGTTGAGATTACACGTGTGTAGAATTTAGGGTTTCCTGCTTGAAATATTAATAAATATGCCAACCTGGGGTCAAAAGTTATATCACTCGTGAAATGAAAACTAAAAGATGATTCAATTTAATTACTTTTCTCATTAATTTATTTTTGTTGCTTGTTACTTCAACGGCTAAAATTTTCCACATCCCTCAACTGATCAGATTCTTTGATTCAATTAGGGATATAAATTTTAAACACGACCATCAATTCTATAGTAACACTAATTTGATTAATTAGATGATATGATGATCCAATTGCAGGCTCAAGTAATAGTCACGGTTATGGTGGCAGCGGTGTATAAAATTAGGGGTCGACTCTTTGAACCCAATAAATGTCAGTAGAGTTTTGGATTTACTAAAAAAAAATATCGAATTTGATCCGATCTGGTTAAGGGCAAATTAGATCTCCTCTTTAATTTTCAGATTTGGATTCGGTTTTGGTTTTGACTTGGGATATCATTTCTTCACACTTATTCTCTGGAGCCTCATTGGGACGATGTCCCATCTAATTAAAAATGTGCCTTGTAAACTTTAAATGTCAATTTTCTTTAGTTCTTTCTCATTTCTTCTATCAGTAATTAGCAGTTATTTGAATTTAATTTTTTTTTAAAAAAAAATTAGTTGTGTTCTGAACTTATTTCAATTTCACTTGGACTAAATTATTGGCAACGTCTCAAGCCACGATGAGTGCTGACATTTCCGTAGTTGTAGCTGGCATGCATGCAAGCAAAACCCTAATGATATGTTTTTCCCTTGTCTCCGAACCAAGGGACTAAAATATTAATTATCACTATTAATAAATAAATAAACAAAAGTACTCCAAGTCCAAGGGCATTTCTGACACAAATTTCTAAAAAAAATTCAAAGTTGTCCCGAGAAAAAGTAATTTTTTGGTGTAACGGATGTATAAGTGACGTGATATCACAAATAATTATTAAATGATATATATAATTTAATATTAATATTTTTAGTTATTTTTTAATATTTTAACACGTGTGATAATAAATTATTGGATTATTACATAAATGACATGATATCTACATTGTATTATATATTTTCTTTACTTATTGACCCATCACAGAATTGATAACGGGGATGATGATGATCAACATCAACAGGGCTTAAATTTCCTCCTACATTCTTTATTCGTTTGTTAAGTGGCCCACCAAAAGACAAATCATAATGGTAGTGTATGAAGAATTCTACATCACCTCACCTATATAATTATTTTAATAATATTTTATATAGTAAAAAAATAATTATTATATTTAATATAATGTTATATATATTTATTGAATGGTGGTAACACGTCATCTATATAGAGGCTCCTGAGATATCGGTGTCACTCAACTCAAAATTTTGTTATTATTATTTTTTTTTTGGAATTGTTGGAAATTCCGCTGGGCCGCTGCGAAGCCACTCATTCAGGGTTTAAGGGGAGCATGTAAAATCCCGTCTGTCCAAGACTCTTATAAGAAACGCACTCTCTGGATTCGAATCTGGAATCTCAATGTGAGATCTTGAACCCTACACCACCAAGTCACGTCAATTGAGACAGAATTTTGTTATATATCTCTTATAAATTAATAAAAAAAATCTGATTCGAGATAATTTTAATTTAACATTGTTAGAATAAAAAGTAGTATTACTTTTTTTAAAATCAAATTTTAACTTCTGGTTGCTGGTAAGGTCTTGACGTGTTTTCAAAACGTCCACAATGTGGCTGGGTGGTGTAGGGTCCAGGATCTCACTTTGAGGTTCTGGGTTCGAATCCAGGGGGTGCATTTCTTGTAAGAGCCTGGGACAGCCGGTGGTTTTACCTGCGTCGCGGCCCAGAATGGGTGGTTTGATGGCGGGGTTTCCATCGTTTCCAAAAAAAAAAAAAGTGTTTTCAAAACGTGGGGTCAGGATTAAATGATAGTTAGACCTTGTTTGATCAATCAGCGTGAGGATTGGTCGAACGAATATATATATATATATATGGTCAAATTTAAGTGACAGCAAAGAGCCCAGAGAGTGGGGCTTTATTAAAAAGAAAAAAGAAAAAAAAAAAAAGAAAAAAGAGTCTTCAAAAGTTCAAATAGAGACAAAGACAGATCCGTGATTCTCGACGGAAACGCAGTGGCTAATTTCTTTTTCCTTTAATTTGTTTTGTTTGTGTGAATGGGTGACAGGCCAGCAACAGTATACGCAGTAGATACTCGAATCGTATATATGACAATTCAATATCGAAATTGAACATGTATATATATTATTAAGATAATAATAATAATAATAATAAATAAGATTGTGGAATATCATTTTAATAATAATAATTAAAATTGCCACACACATTTTGTTGATTTGCATTTCTGAAACTTTGAGACAATTCTTAAGATTGTGGAATATCATTTTCCAGGTTTCCTTACTATTTTATAGGATTTTGGGTAACTATTATATTATCAATTTTTTTAATCGTTGAAAATTCCGCCGTCAAATCATCCCTTTTGGGTTCGAGCTTAAGCGGAGTAGATAAATCTCTCGTTGTCCCAGACTATTACAAGAAACGCACTTCTTGTATTCGAACCTATGACCTCAATGTCAAATCACGATCCATACACCATCAAATAATGCCATCGGAGACAACTATTGTATTAACTATTATAACACAAACTAGTCATATTTTGCTAAAGAAAAGCTATGCATATACAAATAATATATATATATATATATATATATATATACATACATACACAAGTTTGGCATGCATTTCCCAAATCATATATATATGATTGGATTTGAGCCTTAAATATTTTGTCACCATCATACCTATAAGACCGTGTTGTATACGCTGTTGATCAATAATGCATACATACATACATACATACATACATAATACATCACCATCATCATCATGCATGCATGCTGAGCAATCAATATAAATATATACAAGTCTTTGAATACTAGAAAAATTATATAGATTTGAAAGAGAGAGAAATTTCATCCTAGGGTTTAAAATTGGCACTGCAAGTGCATGCTTAATTAGTCTGATTTAAGGGAATAAGAATGAATAGATGCCCACATAACACTGATGAGAGTTCTGAACATTCCAAAAAGACAAGCCATTCAAACAAAAATATCATCGGTAGTGATAATGAAGATGAGGAATCACAGGAAGTGATGAAGTTCAAGACTTGCAAGTCAATAATTAATAGAGAGAGCTCAAGCAACAGTTCCATTGAAGAGACCATCAATGATCAAAAGAAGGCTGAAACTACTTCTGGTTCTGGATCTACAAGGCAGTACAATCGCTCCAAGACACCGAGGCTACGCTGGACTCCTGAGCTTCATCTTTGCTTTGTTCATGCTGTAAAAAGACTTGGAGGACAAGACAGTGAGTGCTCATAATCAAATTTAATTACTGATATATAGTTTGTACATGTTTTAATTTATTGATTGATTTAATTTGGTTATTGCAGGAGCAACACCTAAGTTGGTTCTTCAATTTATGAACATCAAAGGCCTTGGCATCTCTCATGTGAAGAGTCATCTTCAGGTGTTCTAATTTGATCTAAGAAAATTTAATTTCATTAATTTTTCCTATTTTTCACTTAAGATTAATTTGACCATTGATTTTGCTGAATATTTTGATTTCATTTGATGTTAGATGTATAGGAACAAAAAAATTGATGACCCAAATCAAGGTAATTTTATTTTCCATGTCATCCACCACTACTGCAAAAATTAGGGTTTCTTTGGTTTCTAGGGTTAAAGATTGGTACCTTCTTTTGACAGAGCAAGGGCTTTTAGGCTCCGGCACCGGCGATCGCCAGATATATAACTTGAGCCAACTTCCCATGATTCAAAGTTTCAATCCAAGGCCTTTTCCCACTTCAAGGTATGGTGATGGGTATCAAAGCTATGGCCTTCATATGGGCAAACGTAATGCATTTTTTGATATGGTGGCCAAACGTGGTCTTTATGCTTCATCAGTAGCTAAGAGACTTATTGGAAGCCACAATAGTAAATCATCACTAAATAATCTTTATTCCAATGAACAAGACACTAGCAAGAATGATGAGTTGTTTCAAAGATTCAAGCTAAGCAGCAGGCCAAGCTCATCATCAATGGAACCCAACAATAAAAGTACCCAGGTACAAGAAAGAGTAGAAGAAGTACAAATTTGTAGTGGCCGGACATTAATGGATCAAAAAGTGGGAAGCAATAAGCTGAAAAGGAAGAAGATTTGGGATTCAGAACGTGACATAGATTTGAATTTATCTTTGAAAATAAAACCAAATGAAACTGATGATGATGAAGTTGATAGTAGCTTGTCTCTTTCTCTGTCCTCATCTCCATTATCCTCAAAGCTTAGCAGATTGATCAAGAAGAAAGACAGTACGGCGGCGGCGGCGGCATCGGCAAGTACTCTAGATCTGACTTTATGAATGAGACAATAAGATTCTAAGTGAGATCTTGAAGTACTTGTGTTCTTCAAATATGATCAATGTCATCATGTACAAAGCTTATATAATTAAGGTAATAGTATTAAATCTTAATTTTTGTTTCATCGTTTATACATATGCAATAGATTTAGCAATGTTACTAGAAATTCACTGCACATTTGTCAGTTCATGGACTAAAATAAAATTTCATGTGTTCTTGTAACTCTACACAGAAAATTACAAACGAAGAACTATATGTTAAATAAATATAAATAGAAAATAAATCTGTTGTTATGTTTTTGTCAGAAAATGTTGCATGAAAATCCACATTTTTATCATTTTCTTATATTATCGTCTTGGTTGTAGGATAAATTATATGATTTTTTTTTATTTTTAAATAAACCTTTGTAAGAGGCGATATATATATATTAAAGAATAATAAATTAAATGATGCTATATATAGCTAGCTTGAAATTATATCTTTTAATTAATAATTTTGCATTAGTAAGAAACTATGTGTATATAGCACCGAGTAGATGATAGAAATATCATTAAGATAGTTCGGGCATTTATTAATTTCGTAAATTTATAAGTGTTTCAGTAAGAAAATGAGAATAAAATGATATTGCCAACTTACTATATATATGTTAAGTTAAGTTGAAGAAAATTTAAACTGTCATGAAAAGAAATCATAAAGAGACTTATATGCTATTGAGCTTAATGATAACATAATAATGGGTAGTTTGATTGCCCATTTTCTTTCTTTTTTCACTGAAAGTGATTAATTATTGATTAGATTTCTTTGAAATTTAAGATGTCAAAAATGTGAGTGCTTATATATGTTTAGCTCTGTCTCTAAACATATATTTAGAACCAAACCTACTGTTTTCTTTCCTTGAATTTTGTTTTTTTGAGGTGCATTTTTATTTCATTTTTTTGTATGTATGTATGTATGTATATACTGTATATTTTCCCTCTTGTTTTCTTCAATAATTTTCCTGTTTCATATAAGTTATTAGGAACAAAAAATGAACTAAAAATATAGCCCAACGGATTATTATAGAGCTTTTCAAATATAGCTTTTTCAAGTAGAGCTTTTGATATAGCTTTTTAAATAAAGCTTCTTCAGGTAGAGCTTTTATTAATAGAGCTTTTAGAAGTAGAGCTTTTGATTAAAAAAAAATTTAGGTGTTTGGTTGTGCGTGAGAGCTTTTATTAAACATTATAAAATTATTTTATTTGATAAATTTTTTTAAGTTGTGTTAGGAAAGAAATGAAATAATGTAAATTAAATAAGTGTATTATAGATAATTTAAATCTTTTAAAAAAGTTTTTCAAACTCTACTCACAAAAATCCAAATTTTTAGTTTTTACTAGTAGAGATAAAATAGCTTTTTTAATCCTCAAAAACTCTACTTAAAATACAACCAAACATCACCGAAATTTTTTAAAAGAGTTATAGGGATTAAAAAAACTCTTTTATCTCTATTAGAAGTCAAACCAAACAGGTACTACATCTAGTATGCATAGGAGAATGTAGCAGGGAGATGAACTTTGTTTGAAGATCTTATTGCTGATATTAGAGAGATTAAAAGAATAAACTGCTTCTTTAAAACCAATGCAGAAAGCCAGAAACGATTAACAACAATGAACCTCAATAACTAAATAATTTCTTGCAATTATTTATACAGCAAGGGGGAGATTTGTTTAGATTTGATGCTGTATCAAATATAATTTCCGCTTTCGGGGAATATATATTATTTTGAGAACAATTATATTTTATTATTTCCACTCTATTCTTCTTATTCATCCTACATTAATGTACATTCCTTTATTTATAAGAGAAATTCAAGATACGTTTTTGCAAATTAATGCCATAATTAGGATGAGGTGTCTGCATTAAGGAAGGTTTTCTTTGAGGGTCTTATTCATAAATGTTGGAGGTCAATTCTGGTACTATGATGATTGAACAGTGCGGTAGGGGTAGAAAGGGTAACTTCCTTTTTGACCAAAACTCTTAATGCCGACCCGGCCAGAAGGTTGTTGCCGACCATATGACATGACACGTGCCAACAGGAAAGGCCGGACACTTGGTGATAAATTGTCGGCCACTCTAGCACGACTGGTCGGACAGTATCAGATCGGTAGCAACATTCTCAGTTCAGAGGATCATTGCAACCAACCTCATGAAGACCGAGCATCCAGGCGAGATATTTTCCACCGCCTCATTCTTATAGGATAAGATGATGGGACACCATTCTTATAAGATAAGGTGATGAGACATAGTAATGATGAAAGTAATATATTTTCGGCCAAGTGGCCTTGGGGGAATGAATTCCATTAATGAGTCCACATGGGTAGTGTCATCTAGAAGAGGGATAGAACCGCCTCTTTGTTGGTATAAATAGGAGGGGGAAATACATTTGTAAGGGTTGGTTGATTGATTAGTAAATTTGATTACTAAAAAGCTAGAGAGAACTATTCTGTAAACACGAATAGCTCGGTTTCCACACTGACCGAACACAAAACAGGTCGGCCGAGCACATTTCGGTAATAAAACACATCCGTTTTGTGCCCGTGGACGTAGGTTGGATTCAATCCGCCGAATCACGTTAATATTTTGCGTTAATCTGCATGTTTATTCCCTTTTGGTTTCCCATAACCAAATAAATTCACTGTTGAAGGAAGATTATATCGGGAGCGGTATTCCCTTATTTCCCCTGAGATAAAAATCAGCCGTCAACAGTTGGCGCCGTATGTGGGGAATTTAACGAAAAGCAACTTACATAATAGGACGATGGCAGAAGGTGGAAACCACCAGTCGTCAGAAAGTTCAACAACAGAATTGATAGAAAAAATGGAGGAAAGTATGAGGAAGGATATGGAGGTAAATCAAACCCTCTTGAAATCCATGATGGACAAACTGGAGAGAATAGAAAAGACGAATAATGAAAGACTTGAAGCTGGAACCAGCCGGAGGAGAAGTGAAATAGCGGAAGGAAAGAGAGTTGTAGATGTGAGTGGAGACGATGAACCCAGGAGGAAGGACCCTAGCGGGATGAGGTCTCAGGTGATAGAAAGGGATTTGCAAGCAGATGATATGTGGGAAGAAGAAGAGGAGAGGCAGTCGCCAAATTCTTCATATGATAGCCCACACGACACCAGGAGGGAATATAGGAGGCGTGGCAGAATTCTCCCTTATCAATTTCTGGTCACGGCATACGCCGTATTCGGAGTGACAGGCGCGAAGAAGGCCGCGGGGGGCAGTGTGGTAACCCTGATGACATCATGAAAGCTTGGTTAAGAAAAGAAATGACTAAGTGGGAAGAGAGCTTCAAAACTGATGCATGGGATGCTCGGGACGGTGAGGTTGAATCTCCATTCATAGAGGAAATAAGGTTGGCAAAATTCCTAAGACGATTCACCATGCCGACCATGACACCCTATAAAGGCCATAACCGATCTGAAATTGCATATTGAGGGTTTTGTTTTGTTGATGAAGGTCTAAAGAATGGTGGGGGATGCCATTTGTAAAGTCTTCCCATTAACCTTGGGTGGGCCCGTAATCCTGTGGTTTAGAAGTATAACCCCAGGAAGCATCGGTAGCTTCTCATAGCTTAAGAAGTCATTTGTTCGGCACTTTAAAGGGGCATATGTCCCGAAGAAGACGATTGGGGAGTTGTGCCTTGTAAATTAAGGGGATGACGAGCCCTTGAGAGTTTTCATTAAACGGTATCACAGCTTGGTGCTCGAGGTTAGAGGATATGAGTCGCTAGAGGCCTTGGAAAGTTTGAAAGGGGCCCTGAAGGTCGGGAGGCTATGGACCCACCTGAGAATCCAGGACACACGGGGACTATGCCACCGCATTAGAAATATCCCGGAGGTTCGCTTTGCTGGAAGAAGAGGAGAATATATCCCGAAGGGGCACAACTATCAAAGAAATGACGGCAAGGGCAGAAGTTCCTCGGAGGCCGGATAGGGAATTCAGGAAACCACACATGAGGCAAAGAGAATTCAAGCCGATGCCTCAAAGTGATCATGAGAGAAGAGTTCCAGCTTAGGTGAACCAAGTCGCAATGGAAGAGGCGTACATTCCTCTGAATAAACCGTTAAGGCAAATCGTCACAGAGATCCAAGGCAGATGCTTCTTGACAGAACCTGAATTCAGGAGGTACCCCCCGGACATGAGGAATGAAAGATCCTATTGTATGCACCATAATTTGAAGGGGCATACGACAGACGGATGCAAAGACTTACAAGATCAAATGGAAGACCTAGCTGTAGACAACAGAACCTGGGCGACGCTGTTCCTAGGCTCGCGGCCTAGTTGGGAAGTACTAAATAACATGGAGTCGCCACCCGGTGTGAACCGCGACAAAGATTTAAGGCCACACACCCCTCGCAAGGAAGACCTCAAACGTTGGGTTCGGAATGGTCCCTTACTTATGTCACTTGTAATGAAAGGATTTATGTAATAATTTAATCAAGCTTAAGTAACACTTATTTCCAAGAGTATCATGCTTCTAAATTCTCATATGCAAAATAAAACTTATGCACACATTTCACATATATCTCACATTTAAAATTGCATGCTTAACATATATCAAAATAGCAACGAACATACAACTTAATTTGCATATTACATTCAGGAAAACACAAGCACACATATTAACCATACAAGCACACATATGGGCACTTTTCCAAGTGGTACGTGGAATTATATCCCAAGTACAGACCGCACTACCGTCCATTCGGAATCGGCTACGGAATTTACGTATGGGTTTCCATCCGATATACCGCAAGAAATAATACTCAAATGTTATCATGACATAAGCATATGAATTGTAATACATTAACATATTTGTATTCATACATGTGGAGATAGCTACTAGGAAAGCTATGCATGAAATCTAATGAAGAGGACTCAGTTCAGTGGGTGCGCGTTCGTGTAGCGTTCGTAAACGCGTTCGAACGGTAAACAGAAGGTTCTCGTTCGAGTAGCGTTCGTAAACGCGTTCGAACGGAAATGAAACAGAATGCTCACGTTCGTATGGCGTTTAACGCGTTCGAACAGAAATGAAACAGAATGCTCACGTTCGTGTGGCGTTTGTGAACGCGTTCGAACGGAAATGAAACAGAATGCTCACGTTCGTATGGCGTTCGTGAACGCGTTCGAACATAAATAAGACTTGATGTATGACAAGGCAAAATACACGCGCGTTCGAGTTGCGTTCGTAAACGCGTTCGAACGGGAACAGACCTGATGCATGAAATGGGACGCAATACATAAACGATAAAATAAAGGGGCGCGGCGAAGTACTGCCGTAAAGGTGGCCTTTTGGGGCTCTTGATCTCTCAAAGAGAGGACCTTTAGACCAACATACTAAGCCCATGCGCTCGACTGAATCATGCATACAAAGAATTAAAAGCAATAATATTAAACATAGTGTGCCCGATTGAACGTATCTTGTATCCAACCGAACACACATCAACCGGCGCGGCAAAGCCTCGTGGTAAAGGGCTTTAGCCCCTCCCCATAGGGGATCTCACATCGCACTTACTAAGCCCATGCGCTCGGTTGAATCATGCATACGAAAATAAAGACAATCATATCAAACTAAGTATACTCGATTGAACGTATCTTGTATCCAACCGAACACACATCAATCGGCACGGCAAAACCTCGTGGTAAAGGGCTTTAGCCCCTCCCCATAGGGGATCTCACATCGCACTTACTAAGCCCATGCGCTCGGTTGAATCATGCATACGAAAAGACAATCATATCAAACTAAGTATGCTCGATTGAACATATCTCGCATTCAACCGAACACACATCAATCGGTGCGGCAGAGCATCATGGTGAAGGATTTTAACCCCTCCAATTAGAGGACCTTTCATCGCACTTACTAAGCCCATGCACTCGATCGTATCATACGGGAATAAGCAACATACAGAATTTAAATGACAAGAAATAAATAAACCAAAACAACACAAAACAAGAGAATGTGCCCTTTACTCAAGTGGTACGTGGAGTTGTGTCCCAAGTACAGACCGCACTACCGTCCATTCGGATTCGGCTACGGAATTTACGTCTGGGTTTCCATCCTATATACCACAAGAGACAACACTCTTCCATTCATCCAATACCCACAACACACATCATACACACAACAAATGCCACAAATACAGAAAATATAATCAAAATAAATGACCAGAAATTAAATAAGAATAAGTGTGAAAGATACCCTCAGGTCTAACCTTTTAAGCTGTCTCTCGGACTCGCGTTTCACGAAGATCGGAAGGGGGTAAAGCTCCGTGACTTTTCTGGTTCACTGGTTTGCCTCTTCCTTCGCTGTTCGGCCGCTCAAGCTACTGTTCCGACTCCGTTTTGCTGCTGTTTCCTCGTGGTTTTGTTGCCGTTTCCTCTGTGTCCTCTGCTTACTGTTTGTGGACTGTTTTGATGTTCTTGATGGACTGTTCTGTGTGTTCTTTTTGGTGTGGTTTTGTGTGGTTATTTCAAGGATTGTAAGTGTCTTTTATGTTACTGTTTTAAGGGATTTTAGGGACTGTTTTGGGAGTGATTTAGGGGTTGTTTTGGTGCTTGTAGTTTCGGTGATGTGAGTGTAGTTGCTTGTGGTGGATTCGGCTATGGAGGAGATGGTTGGGGGCTCTTTGTTCTCTTTTATGTCAAGTGTTTTTTTTTTATCTTGGGCGTGTATTAGAGAGTCTAGAGGAAAAGTGGCTAGGTTAGTACATGTTTATATAGAAGAGAGCTAGGGGTTGCCCTTGTCTCACAAGGAAAGGATTTTGGTATTCAATTAGGATTTCCAAGAAAGGCATACACAAGATTGAGGGGGGACAAAATATTTTAAATTAGGAAGTTGTAATATTTAATTTGTGTTGGTTTAGGAATGCAAATATTTTAGATTGGTAATTATCTCATTAGATTAGGAAGTCAAATATATGATTGGCTTTAATTGGTTAGGATTGATTTTAATTAGGTATATCTTCTTTTTAGTTTTAGTATAATATATTCAATTTATTTATATTAGGCATGATTTTAGTTTAAGTTTGGTAAATGTTTTATTTAATTGGTAAATGGTTTAAATATTTTATTTAATGTTTAATGTTTAAATTAATATTTATTTATTTAATTTGGGATGTGTTTTATGGGCTTTGGGGGGCTAAATGGGCTGGGGTGTGAGGCTAGCAGCAAAACCAGAATTACCGACACCTTCGAACGCTTACTCGAACGCGGCCACGAACGTCCGCAATCTGCCTGAGGTTCGAACGAAGTAACGAACGCAGCACCAACGAAGACGGTGAACTTGTGGAATGAACTTGATGACATACTTATTCCGAATTTCCCCTTCCGACCTCCGTTTCCCGTAATATCCTTAGCTAAAAAAGGTAGTGCCTCCAATTGAGACTCATCATCGGGTTTCACATGCGAGAATGCAGTGCATACACTAGCGCGCAATGATTATCTGAATAACTACATCGACCACGAAATTATGGCGGCCCGTCAAAGGTCGAACCGCAGACAGGTGAATACCATTGCTGGAGGAAGAACGCTGGCCGAAGATACTAATCGGTCGAGGAAGAATTACAATCGTACCCAAGGGCCAGAGATATTGGCAATGGAACAAGCACTAGGAGCTCAAGGTGGTCGGTCAGTGTCAATAATGTTCACAGATGAGGATGCTCGTGGGGTGAGTTTCCCTCATGATGATACCTTGGTAATTAAGGCAGGATCGGTGGTTCCGAGTTGGACAGGATCCTGGTGGATCTCGGAAGCGCGGTAGATGTAATTTCCAAAGAAGCGATGGACGGCCCGGGGTGGAATATGCGACATAACTGATGATGGGACTCCTCTGTACGGCTTCGGGGGTTCAACAGTGGTTCCATTGGGAATGATACAATTGGCGATGACAGTCGGGACCCCTCCGCGGTCTCGGACGATTATGACAGACTTCACATTGGTAGACTGCATGAGCAGTTACCATGTTATCGTTGGTCGGCCATTTATGATGAAGTTAAAAGTTGCAATGTCCTGCTACTACTTGAAGTTAAAGTTTCATACTCGGGACGGAATTGGAATTGTGTGCGGAAGTCAGAAAGTCGCCCGGAGTTGTTTCGACACCCTCTAAATGGAAACCCTTTGTATTGAAGATGGTGGTCAGAAGAGAAAGGGAAACGAAGATGGGGAATGAATGAGTAAAGCTCCAGGTCCCCGACCAAAGAAAGTTGCTCGGTTAGGGGAGATTGAAGAACTGGAGTCAGTAGAGCTGTTCAGGCCGGGTAAAAATGTAAAAATAGGAGCAGACTTGGATAGAGTGTAGGCACTGCATTTTGCATGTAAGTCCCTATGCTGAGTCTCATTTGGAGACACTACCTCTTAAGTCACGGGAAACGAATGTTGGAAGGGGAAATTCAGAATAAGTATGTCATCGGATTCAATTCACATGTTCACTGCTTAAGTTCGTGCTGCGTTCGTGAACACGTTTGAACGTCAAGCAGATTGCGGGCGTTTGTGTAGCGTTCGAATCGGCGTTCGAACGGTGTCGGTACTTCTGGTTTTGTTGCTAGCCTCACGCCCAAGCCCAACTAGCTCGCCAAAACCCACCCAAAAATAATTAAAACATTTAAAACATATCACAAATTAAAATAATATCACTTCCAAAATTAAATAAATCACATCCCAATCTAAATAATCCACATACCTAAATAAACAAATGAAATATATCACATTCCCAATCAAACCAAATAATGTCCCCAATTAAATATATTTTTTTCCTTATGTGACACTAATTAATGGTATCCCTTTTATTACACAAATCTCATTCATTTTCAAGCAAGGATTCACCCTACCCTTTGCATATAAAAGAAACCCAAATCCAACCTTCACCTCTCCTAGCTGATTCACACAAAAAAATTCCCAGTCCATTCACGCATAATACAAGCAAGAAGTAACAAGAAATAATTATATTCTCCTCCTCCCTCCATTTCCGAAAACACTAAACCAAAACACCCCAATTGTCGCACAAACACAACCTGAAACTGTCCTCTAATATCACCAAAACAGCACCCTAATAACAGCCCCTCACATCACCGAAATATCCCATTACATCACCGAAAATAATCTCTAAAACTGCACCACCACATCACCGAAAACAGTCCCATAATATAGTGAAAACAGTGACCAGAAAATACAGCAAAACAAAGGAAACGACGACCCAAAACCGCAAGGCAACGGACGAGAGCAGTAGACCATTGAACCAGAGGAGTTGCGGAGCATCAACCCTTCTGACGGCCGTGTAACGCGCTTTCGAGATACGACCTAAGAGGTTAGACCTGAGGGCACCTTTCCTTTTATTTATTTTCTTACTTTATTTTGCATTGTGGGTTGGTGCATGATGTGATTTCCGGATGAACGGAGTATGTGTTCTCTCTTGGGGTATATCGGATGGAAACCCAGACGTAAATTCCGTAGCCGAATCCGAATGGACGGTAGTGCGATCTGTACTCGGGATACAACGCCACGTATCGCTTGAGAGACACACATATTTCGTTTCATCCAATTTTGTATTTGAGCATGATTTAGTCGTTTTCGCTTTACTTTCTGCACGTTATTTGTTTGTGTATTGATGATGTAGTGCGCATGGGCTTATTATGTTGGTCTAAAGGTTCTCTATTTGAGGGAAGAAAAGTCCAAAAGGCTACATTTACGACAATACTTTGTCGCGCCGGACGGAGTGTGTTTGATTGAATGAGAGATATGTTTAATCGAGCATACGAGGTCCTATATTATTGTTTTCTTTATTTTATATGCACGGTAACATAATGCGCATGGGCTAACTATGATGGATTAAAGGTCCTCTATTTGAGGGAAATGCCTGAAGGCTACCTTTACCACGATGTTTTGCCGCGCCTTTTATTATGGCATTTACCATTTGCATATCGTTGCTTTATTTACGCATGCATTGCATTCTTGTGCGCATGGGCTAACTAGGGTGGATTCAAGGTCCTCTATTCGAGGGAAAATGCCTAAAAGCTACCTTTACCACGATGTTTTGTTGCGCCTTTTATTATGTCATTTATCCTTTGCATATCGTTGCTTTATTTACGCATGCATTGCATTCTTGTGCGCATGGGCTAACTATGGTGGATTCAATGTCCTATATTCGAGGGAAAATGCCTAAAGGCTACATTTACCACGATGTTTTACCGTGCCGGATGAGGTACACCCGATTGAATGAGAATGAGTTCAATCGGGCACACGGGGTCCTACATTGTGGATTTGTTTATCTATGTATGTGTTGCGTCATCTATCATGCACCAGGTCATGTCCCGTTCGAACGCATTCTTGAACGTTATACGAACACAAACCTTCCATTTCCTGTTCGAACGTGTTTACGAACGCTACTCGAATGCGCATGCATTTTGTTTCATCAGGTCTTGTCCCGTTCGAACGCGTTCTCGAACTCTATAAGAACGCGAACCTTCTATTTACCGTTCGAACGCATTTACTAACTCTACTCGAATGCGCACATATTTTCTTTATTTTATCATGCATCAGGTCTGGTCTTGTTCGAACGCGTTCTCAATGCTACATGAACGCGAACCTTCTGTTTACCGTTCGAACACGTTTACGAACGCTACACGAACGCACATACACTGAACCGAGTCATTCTCATCACATTTCATGCATGATTGCTTCTTGGGTGATTTCTCTTGTATTATGTAATTAATCATGCCATTCCATTATTGACACTTTTGCTGTTATCGTCCATTTGTATTCCCGCATTCATCTATTTGATGTGTTCACAAGATTGTGTTCAAGCATGACTAGGTCGCTAGGATGTTACTTGTTTCTCAAGCATGATTTAGCCATTAATATGTTATTCCTCTATGCATGATCTTGTTATCTCCTTTCGCAATAGGTGTTTCTTTATGTTTACGTTTATGTTGTTATTTATTTTTTGTGTTTGATGATTCAACATGTTCATGAGATTGTTGTGTGATATCGTATGTTTTCCGTTATGATGATTACTTTCATGCATGTGAGCTTAGAAGTAGAATATTCTTGGAAATATGTTGCTTAGGCTTGGTTAGATTATTGTACAATTCATATCATTACAAGTGGCATAAGTAATGGACCATTCCGAACCCAACAGTTTGAGGTCATCCCTTGCGAGTGCGGCCTTAAATCATTTTCCCGGTTCACATCGGGTGGCGACTCCATGTTATTTCTCTGGTTTAGTCCTCCGCGGGCTACTCCGTACTCCCGACCGGGCCGCGAGCCCGGAACAGCTTCGTCCAACTTCTGTGTCCTACATGGAGCCCTGAAGTGAGACTTGTTGAAGTTCTTAAAGCAGTACCCGGATGTGTTTGCATGGGGGCATGATGATATGCCCGATATAGATCTGAAATTTATTAATCATCGTTTGGCGGTGGGTCCGGCCCACAAACCGGTCAAGCAAAGAAGAATGATATTTAACCAGGAGCGGTGTAAGTCGATAGCCACCGAGGTAGAAAAGTTATTGAAAGTTGGGTTTATCAGAGAGGCAAGGTACCCGGATTGGGTATTAAATGTGGTCTTGGTAAAAAATCCCACTGGAAAGTGGATGATGTGTGTGGATT
>SKCR01007864.1:0-24352 GCA_019454045.1 Zanthoxylum bungeanum | reverse complement strand
CTTAATAAGGAGGAATAACAAATGAAGTATAGTAGGACTCTGAGAGAAAGTAACGAATTAAGGTGGTTAAGCAACATAGACTAGTAGGAAGAAGTACAGAGGAACATGATGGAGTATTTAGAGAGCATGACTCTAGAGAAAGTTCACAATAAGAGGTAATATGATCGATAGTCGGAAAACGGATCATTAGTAAAGTTTAAATAAGAAAATTCAGAACGTACCTAGCATAAGTTCCTTAGTGGGGGAACCAACACCATATATATGATTATGGGGGTCCTATACTTATAGATGACAAAAATGTGCAACTACAACACATGTAGCTAGTGATGAGCGAAAAATATATCAATATTTACCGCCCATTTTACTTAATATTTTGTTTAGTTTCTCGGGTTTGATGAATATTTTGATGTGTTTTAGTTTATTTTGCAGATAAAATAATATTGGGACTAAATGGAATCATTTAGGACGAAATGTGGGTCAAATAAGGGCAAATATTGGACTTGACATATTAATTTTGGAGATTGGAAACTTGAAAGGGCGTTCTAACGAAATACAGTTTCGGAAATACCAATTTTGCACAATTGTCGTATTTTAGGCATAACTGTTTACTCTGATATCAGATTGAGCTGATTCAAGTTCCAGATTAAAGAAGAGTCACAAATTTAAGAACAAAATAATTTCGAATTCTGAATATTTCATGGCGGAAATTAATGAAACATCCAGAAGTGTGTTATGCGTAATTATTAAAGTCATTTTTAAAGCAAAAAAAAAATTAATAATAAAAATAGTCAAACTCCCACCAAACATGATAGCAATTAATAATGTATTTGGTGGAGCATTTAATAATGGATTTGGTGGAGGCAAAATTTTACCTATAAATACCAAGCCATTTCATTTGTAAATTCATACTTTCTTCTAAGGAATTCCTTAAGAATACTAAGAAGATTGTATCTTGTTTGTTTATTTACAGCTTTCAGTATTTAATTTCAGCTTTTGCACTTTCTTTTCTTTACTTTTCAGTCTTTACTTTCTGCAATTTACTTTTACGAACAATACTTTATTTTCTTTACTTTTCAGCAATTTACTTTCCAGTAATGAGGAGGTAACTCCCCCTTGCTGGGGTAAAAGGTAAAACTTTTATTACTAATATTTAGATTAATCTCCCATAAATATAATATATAAACTACTTAAAACGTGACTTAATGAGGATATCGTCTTATGGTCAGTTGGTAAATATTGAAATTGGTTTTAACCTGACTAAACTGGATACCGCCTGATTGGTCGGTTGGTAACTAATTATTAATTTGACTTAATCTGGATATCGCCTATATGGCTGGTTGGTAATTATCATGCAAAGTTAATATATTATATTAAGGGAGATATATAAAATATAAGTAATAAAATTGGATCCGTTTACCTCAGTGTTTTCATTTATTGTACTTTTACTTTATTTACTTTTCATCAATTTACTTTTCAGCAATTACTTTTCAACAATTTACTTTCATCATTTACTTTTCAGCATTTATTTTTTAGTATTTAATTTTCAGCATTTAGTTTCCGTCATTTACTTTTCAGTATTTAATTTCCAGCAATTTAATTTATGTCTATTATTTTATTTAATGTTTTACTGCCCGTAAATATGTGTCGTAACTAAGTCAATTATCTGGGGTTGTGATGAATTCCAATATCACCGGTTAATATGGGGTTATTTTATGGTTTGGGTAATATAAAGATTTATTTATTGAGTCTTAGTCTTAATGCTTCTTGTTAACTGGCCATATTGATTCGGTAAACTTGAAATGAACTTGGAAAAATGATTTTAGGTTTAAACCATAGACTCAATAGCCCACGATCTTCCTTAAGGATAGATAACCCTTTAATAGATTTCGTTACAGGATAAGAATATACCTGTCGGGCGGGGGTAGCCATAATTGGAACTTAATCTTAATGAATTCAGATAACTTGGTTGACATAGGAATATGATTAATTAAGTTACACTGGGTATTTGTATCTGACCATCGGAATAGGCTTTTGCATAATTTCGTGTTCCAGGTTAATAAACTGATATATTACACAAACGTAAAATAACCACTTCATCTTCTAAAAAGATATTGGAAAGATTCACAACCCTGGATAGTTTAATAATATTGAATTTTCCTCAATTTCCTTTTGCACAATTTTTTTTTTCTGTTTTAAGTTTAAAGTCACCACCCAATCAAACAATCAATTCATTAGATACTTATAAGAATTTGGCTTCATTAATTAATAGCTTAGGTATTAAGTCCTCGTGGGATCGATACTTTTATACTACTTGAACGATACGTGCGCTTACGTTATACGCGTGTGATTACGCACCGGTCAAGTTTTTAGCGCCGTTGCCAGGGACTTATTTATCTTTCACTATTAGTTTTGGGGTTAGATACATTTACTTGTATCTAATTTTCTTTTTACTTATTAATTTTGATTTCTTGTGTTTCAGGTTCTAAAACACTACATGAGACGAAACAGAAGCTTTGAAGTCCGACCGCTTGACCCAGAAATTGAAAGAACCATCAAACAATTGAGAAGAGAAAGGCGAGAAGGCCAAGAAGCACTAATCAACATGGAACCTGAACCTTTGGAAGTTGCACCACCAATTCCCTTTCGAGACAGAACTATTCCGGTGGTTGACGGATTCATTTCCTGTATTGTTCTTCCTTCCTTACCAGCAAATGCATGTGACATCAAAACATGCATCCATATGATACATCAATCAGTTTAGTTTGGGGGGGAATGCAACTTAAGATCCTAATACCCACATCAGCAACTTCCTGGAAGTTTGCGGCACTTTCAATTACAACTGAGCAGATGAAGAAGCAATGAGATTGCGTATTTTTCCATATTCTTTGAAAGACAGAGCTAAGGCTTGGCTACATTCATTACCAACATGTTCCATCACAACTTGGAACACTCTAGCCACCAAATTCCTTGCAAAGTTCTTTCCACCAGCCAAAATTGTAAAGTTAAGGAATGACATCACATCATTTGTGCAACAAGATTTAGAATCCCTTTGTGAAGCTTGGGAAAGGTTCAAGGATTTACTCCGGAAATGTCCTAACCATGAGATTGCAAAATGACTACAAGTCCAAACCTTCTACAATGGACTTTCTGGAATAATGAGAACCACAATTGATACTGCTGTTGGAGGAGCTTTGATGGCAAAAGGAGAAGATTAAGCCTGGGACCTAATTGACGAAATGGCTAACAATAATTCATTGTGGCCAACAGAAATGAGCTTGATCCAACGAATTGCTGGAATTTATGAAGTTTGAGCCAACACAGCAGTGAATGCCAAGTTGGATCAGATATATAAATTCTTGGAAACTCTTAGCATGCAAAGCAATATTGGATCCACAAGTTCACCATATGGAGGAGCACAAGAACCAAACCAACATAAAGAAATGGTGAATTATGTCAACAATTTCAACATACAAGGGAACCATCCATATTCCAACACCTATAACCCATGTGTAGGACAAAGAAATTGGCGACGTTGTTCCAGGCTCGCGGCCTGGTCGGGATTACGGAGTAGCCCGCGGGGGAGTAAATCAGAGAAATAAAATGGAGTCGCCACCCAACATGAACTGGGAAATGATTTAAGGCCGCACTCACCCCTCGCAAGGGAAGACCTCAAACCGTTGGGTTCAGAATGGTCCCTTACTTATGCCACTTGTAATGAACAGATTCGCGCAATAATATAACCAAGTCTACACAACATACACATGCAAGAATAACCTATATCTAAGTTTGCATACAACCTATATCTAAGTTTGCATACATAAAAGTAAATAAAAAAAAAAGCAAGCATGCAATCTCATGAACACATCACGTTGATAAATGCGAAAATATAAATAAATATGTGACCAAAGAATTTGGCCATTTTCAATGTAGGACTTCGCATACCCGGTTGGACGTATTCCACATCCAACCAAGCATGCCGTGTCCGGGATAACAAAATAAAATATAACAAAGGGTGCCCTCAGGTCTTACCTTTTAAGTCGCCTTTCGAAAGTGCGTTTCGTGGCCGTAGGAAGGGTTAAGGCTCCGTAACTCCTCCGGTTCACTGGTTCAATATTTTCCTTCGTTGCTTCGATGTTTTGGGCTGCTGTTTTCTCTGTTTTTGCTGCTATTTTATGGTGGTTGTTTAGGGATTGTTTTGGGTTATTTTGGGACTGTTTTATAGACTGTTTCGGGGGATATTTTAGGGACTGTTTTGGTGAGATATTCGGGACTGTTTATTGTTGTCTTTGTGTGGGCTGTTTCAGGGTGAGGATGGCTGGTTTGGTTACTGGTTTCGACGTTCGGTCAGGGGCTGCTATTGTGAGTTATATGGCTGTTTGTCTTGACGTGTGTGTTTATTTAGGGTGGATGTGCGTGTGTGTTCAACGTGCAGTAGTGTGTAGCCTTTGTGGTGTCGTGTGTGTTTTATTTAGGCTCAAGGGTGAGTAGTGGCTATGTGTGAGTCGGTGAGGGCTGTGTTTGTTTATTACTTGTTGATGCCGAGAAGGGTAGCTCTGTGCTGGCAGTTTGGATTTGATTTGGTCGGTTTGTGCTGGAAAGTGGGACGTGTGTCCCTTTGTTATCGTGTGTGGGTGTGTTTTAACGTGTTTGTTTTATGGAGAGGGGGGCTGCTCACATTGATTGTTGTTGATGCCGAGAGAGGTGTCAGTTTTGTTTAGGACTGTGTCTTGTCGTGTTAATCTGTTGAAGGGTTATTTGTGAGGAAGAGAGAATGAGCGTGATGAGGGTGTATTTTAGGGTTTCATTGTGGTTTCTTAGAGAGAGAGGATAGGCGTGCTAGGGTTTTGTGGTCATTATTTTGGGCTGCTGTTTTCTTTGTATGGGTAGGAAATGGAGATATTGTGTAATTATGGGGAATATCTATTTAGTTTGTTATAAGGAAAAGATTTCTTTAATTTAGAAAGGTGATTTATTTAGTTTAGGAAAATGATTCATTTGATTTATTTAATTTATTTAGTTTAGGCATGTGATTTGATTTGATTTATTTAATTTGGGAAGGTGATTTGATTTGATTTATTTAATTTGGGAAGGTGATTTATTTAGATTTATTTAATTTGGGAATGTGATTTATTTAATTTGGGAAGGTGCTTTATTTAAATTAGGAAGGTGATTTGTTTGGATTTTAACATGTGTTTAATGTGTTGGATATTTTTTGGATGAGATTTGGTGGGATTGGGCGTGAATTAGAGGGGCTTATGGGCCAAGGATGAATTTTAAAATAGAGATCCAACGGGCGAACCCGAAGCTAAGCAAACGAATTAAGTCCAACAAGGTACTGATTTCTGACTTTTCCCTTCCGACGTCCATTTCCCATGACTTTCGCAACTTAAATGGTAGTGCCTCCATACGAGGCTCATCATCGGGACTTATATGTAAAAAAGAAGTGCCTACACCAGGGTCGAGGAATCATCCGCAAATGCGTGTGACATCAAAACATGCATCCATATGATACAGCAATCAGTTCAATTTGGGGGGAATGCAACTTAAAATCCTAATACCCACATCAGCAACTTCCTGGAAGTTTGCGGTACTTTCAATTACAACTGAGCAGATGAAGAAGCAATGAGATTGCGTATTTTTCCATATTCTTTGAAAGACAGAGCTAAGGCTTGGCTACATTCATTACCAACATGTTCCATCACAACTTGGAACACTCTAGCCACCAAATTCCTTGCAAAGTTGTTTCCACCAGCCAGAATTGTAAAGTTAAGGAATGACATCACATCCTTTGTGCAACAAGATTTAGAATCCCTTTGTGAAGCTTGGGAAAGGTTCAAGGATTTACTCCGGAAATGTCCTAACCATGAGATTGCAAAATGACTACAAGTCCAAACCTTCTACAATGGACTTTCTGGAATAATAAGAACCACAATTGATACTGCTGTTGGAGGAGCTTTGATGGCAAAAGGAGAAGATTAAGCCTGGGACCTAATTGACGAAATGGCTAACAATAATTCATTGTGGCCAACAGAAATGAGCTTGATCCAACGAATTGTTTGAATTTATGAAGTTGGAGCCAACACAGCAGTGAATACCAAGTTGGATCAGATATATAAATTCTTGGAAACTCTTAGCATGCAAAGCAATATTGGATCCACAAGTTCACCATATGGAGGAGCACAAAAACCAAACCAACATAAAGAAATGGTGAATTATGTCAACAATTTCAACATACAATGGAACAATCCATATTCCAACACCTATAACCCATGTGTAGGACAAAGAAATTGGCGACGCTGTTCCAGGCTCGCGGCCTGGTCGGGATTACGGAGTAGCCCTCGGGGGACTAAATCAGAGAAATAAAATGGAGTCGCCACCCAACGTGAACTGGGAAATGATTCAAGGCCGCACTCACCCCTCGCAAGGGAAGACCTCAAACCGTTGGGTTCGGAATGGTCCCTTACTTATGCCACTTGTAATGAACGGATTCGCGCAATAATATAACCAAGTCTACACAACATACATATGCAAGAATAACCTATATCTAAGTTTGCATACAACCTATATCTAAGTTTGCATACATAAAAGTAAATAAAATAAAAGCAAGCACGCAATCTCATGAACACATCACGTTGATAAATGCGAAAATATAAATAAATATGTGACCAAAGAATTTGGCCATTTTCAATGTAGGACTTCGCATACCCGGTTGGACGTATTCCACATCCAACCAAGCATGCCGTGTCCGGGATAACAAAATAAAATATAACAAAGGGTGCCCTCAGGTCTTACCTTTTAAGTCGTCTTTCGGAAGTGCGTTTCGTGGCCGTAGGAAGGGTTAAGGCTCCACAACTCCTCCGGTTCACTGGTTCAATATTTTCCTTCGTTGCTTCACTGTTTTGGGTTGCTGTTTTCTCTGTTTTTGCTGCTGTTTTATGGTGGTTGTTTAGGGACTGTTTTGGGTTATTTTGGGACTGTTTTATAGACTGTTTCGGGGGCTATTTTAGGGACTGTTTTGGTGAGATATTCGGGACTGTTTATTGTTGTCTTTGTGTGGGCTGTTTCAGGGTGAGGATGGCTGGTTTGGTTACTGGTTTCGACGTTCGGTCAGGGGCTGCTATTGTGAGTTATATGGCTGCTTGTCTTGACGTGTGTGTTTATTTAGGGAGGATGTGCATGCGTGTTCAACGTGCAGTGGTGTGTGGCCTTTGTGGTGCCGTGTGTGTTTTTATTTAGGCTCAAGGGTGAGTAGTGGCTATGTGTGAGTCGGTGAGGGCTGTGTTTGTTTATTACTTGTTGATGCCGAGAAGGGTAGCTCTGTGCTGGCAGTTTGGATTTGATTTGGTCGGTTTGTGCTGGAAAGTGGGACGTGTGTCCCTTTGTTATCGTGTGTGAGTGTGTTTTAACGTGTTTGTTTTGTGGAGAGGGGGGCTGCTCACATTGATTGTTGTTGATGCCGAGAGAGGTGTCAGTTTTGTTTAGGACTGTGTCTTGTCGTGTTAATCTGTTGAAGGGTTATTTGTGAGGAAGAGAGAATGAGCGTGATGAGGGTGTATTTTAGGGTTTCATTGTGGTTTCTTAGAGAGAGAGGATAGGCGTGCTAGGGTTTTGTGGTCACTATTTTGGGCTGCTGTTTTCTTTGTATGGGTAGGAAATAGAGATATTGTGTAATTATGGGGAATATCTATTTAGTTTGTTATAAGGAAAAGATTCTTTAATTTAGAAAGGTGATTTATTTAGTTTAGGAAAATGATTCATTTGATTTATTTAATTTATTTAGTTTAGGCATGTGATTTGATTTGATTTATTTAATTTGGGAAGGTGATTTGATTTGATTTATTTAATTTGGGAAGGTGATTTATTTAGATTTATTTAATTTTGGAATGTGATTTATTTAATTTGGGAAGGTGATTATTTAAATTAGGAAGGTGATTTGTTTGGATTTTAACATGTGTTTAATGTGTTGGATATTTTTTGGATGAGATTTGGTGGGATTGGGCGTGAATTAGAGGGGCTTATGGGCCAAGGATGAATTTTAAAATAGAGATCCAATGGGCGAACCCGAAGCTAAGCAAACGAATTAAGTCCAACAAGGTACTGATTTCTGACTTTTCCCTTCCGACGTCCGTTTCCCGCGACTTTCGCAACTTAAAGGGTAGTGCCTCCATACGAGGCTCATCATCGGGACTTATATGTAAAAATGAAGTGCCTACACCAGGGTCGAGGAATCATCCGCAAATGCGTGTGACATCAAAACATGCATCCATATGATACATCAGTCAGTTCAATTTGGGGGGAATGCAACTTAAGATCCTAATACCCACATCAGCAACTTCCTGGAAGTTTGCGGTACTTTCAATTACAGCTGAGCAGATGAAGAAGCAATAAGATTGCGTATTTTTCCATATTCTTTGAAAGACAGAGCTAAGGCTTGGCTACATTCATTACCAACATCTTCCATCACAACTTGGAACACTCTAGCCACCAAATTCCTTGCAAATTTCTTTCCACCAGTCAGAATTGCAAAGTTAAGGAATGACATCACATCCTTTGTGCAACAAGATTTAGAATCCCTTTGTGAAGCTTGGGAAAGGTTCAAGGATTTACTCCGGAAATGTCTTAACCATGAGATTGCAAAATGACTACAAGTCCAAACCTTCTACAATGGACTTTCTGGAATAATGAAAACCACAATTGATATTGCTGTTGGAGGAGCTTTGATGGCAAAAGGAGAAGATTAAGCCTGGTACCTAATTGACGAAATGGCTAACAATAATTCATTGTGGCCAACAGAAATGAGCTTGATCCAACGAATTGCTGGAATTTATGAAGTTTGAGCCAACACAGCAGTGAATGCCAAGTTGGATCAGATATATAAATTCTTGGAAACTCTTAGCATGCAAAGCAATATTGGATCCACAAGTTCACCATATGGAGGAGCACAAGAACCAAACCAACATAAAGAAATGGTGAATTATGTCAACAATTTCAACAGACAAGGGAACAATCCATATTCCAACACCTATAACTCAGGGTCGAGGAATCATCCCAATTTCACATGGAACAACAATTCAGGGCAAATGAACAATCCACCACCCAGATTCCAACAGCAAAACAAAGGCCATGAGTATGACAAAGAAATAGGAATAATAGAAGTGCGGACCCACTTGAAAAAGATACAAGCAAAACACGACTCTCAAGCAGTTAGGTATGATGATTTGTTTCAATCCCAAGCAGCATTAATTCAAAGTCAATATGCTTCTATTAAAGCACTGGAGATTCAAATTAGACAATTGGCCAATGCTCAGAGTTACAGACCACCAGGAAATCTTCCCAACAACACCGAACCAAATCCAAGGAATATGAGGAAGGAGCAATGTCATGCCATCATGTTAAAAAGCGGTACTGAAATCAACAAAGATGTTGGAATCAAGGCAACTGCTGAGGAAGTTCCAAAAGAAAGCAGGGAAGCAGTTCCACAGATGGAGGAAAAAGAAGCAAAGAAAAAAGATCAAGAAATGATCACTATACCTCCACCTTTTCCACAGCGTCTCCAGAAGAATAAACTAGATAAGCAATTTTCTCGATTCCTAGAGATCTTCAAAAAGCTACATATCAATATTCAATTTGCAGAAGCCTTGGAACAAATGCCCAGCTATGCCAAATTCATGAAAGATATTCTTCCACGAAAGCGGAGATTGAGAGATTACGAGACAGTAGCATTTATCAGAAGAATGCAGTGCTATCATTCAGAGGAAACTTCCTCCAAAATTGAAAGATCCTGGCAGTTTCACTGTTCCTTGCACCATAAGAGAACATGACTTCGGTAAGGCTTTGTGTGATTTAGGTGCGAGTGTTAATTTGATGGTTTTTTCTATTTTCAGGAAATTACAGATTGGAGAAATAATGCCCACCTCAGTCTCTCTACAACTTGCTGATAGAACGCTCATATTTCCGAGAGGTGTAGTTGAAGATGTGCTGGTCAAAGTTGACAAATTCATTTTCCCAGCAGATTTTATTATCCTTGATATGGAGGAAGACGAAGACGTGCCGATCATTCTCGGGAGACCATTCTTGGCTACAAGACGAACCATTATTGATGTACAAAAAAGAGAACTAACCATGAGGGTACAAGACCAAGAAGTAACATTCAACGTTTTCAAAGCCATGAATTTCCTGAATGATGAGAAGAAGGAATGTTTCAGACTTGATGTGATAAATAGTACCATCCAGACTTGCGATGCAATGCAAAGTTTTACTGACAAACTTAAAGCATGTCAATTACCTGTGGAGCCTGAAGATAAAGCGTATTGCACACTGAAGAAGCCAATTCATGCACTACAAGCAACAAAAGAGAAACAGTTCCACCAGCTCAATGAATTGGATGAATTTCACATTCTGCCTTTTGAGAATGCCAAACTGTACAAGAAAAGGCTAAGAAGAGACATGAGGAGAAGTTAGTGCGCATACAACTGGAACCAGGGCAGCAAGTATTGTTAAACAACTCAAGGTTGAAACTCTTTCCATGGAAGCCAAAATCACGGTGGTCAGGTCCATTCCTAATCACCAAGGTTTTACCAGATAGAGCCGTTGAGTTATATGATCCCGACTCCAACAAAACATTCAAGGATAAAAACAAGTATATCAAGCATTACTGTGGTATATAGGATGAGAGTCGTTTATGGATGCATGCTGTGGCTTGAATGAAATGGAAGAGTGTCGTCTCTTGTGGTATATAGGATGGAAACCCAGACGTAAATTCCGTAGCCGAATCCGAATGGACGGTAGTGCGGTCTGTACTTGGGATACAACTCTACGTACCACTTGAGTAAACGGCACCTTCTCTTGTTTTGGTTGCTTTCATTTATTTATTTTTCGTCACCTAAATTCTGCATGTTGCTTATTTATGCATGGTTCAATCGAGCGCATGGGCTTAGTAAGTGGAATGAAAGATCCCCTATGGGGATGGGTTAAAGCCCTTTACCACGATGCTTTGCCGCGCCGGTTGATGTGTGTTCGGTTGGATGCGAGACACGTTCAATCGGACATACTTAGTTGAATATGATTGTCTTTATGTTTGTATGCATGATGTGATGTGACGCGCATGGGCTTAGTATGTTGGTCTAAAGGTCCTCTCTTTGAGAGATCAAGAGCCCCCAAAAGGCCACCTTTGCGGCAGTACTTCGCCGCGCCCCTTTATTTTGTTGTTTATGTATTGCGTCCCATTTCATGCATCAGGTCTGTTCCCGTTCAAACGCGTTTACGAACGCAACTCGAACGCGCATGCATTTTTGCCTTATCATACATCAGGTCTCATTTCCGTTCGAACGCGTTCACGAATGCCATACGAACATGAACATTCTGTTTCATTTCCGTTCGAACGCATTATCAAACGCCATAACGAACGCGAGCATTCTGTTTCATTTCCGTTCGAACGCGTTATCAAATGCCATACGAACACGAACCTTCTGTTTACCGTTCGAACGCGTTTACGAACGCTACACGAACGCGCGCACACTGAACTGAGTCTGTCTTATCATATTCATGCATAATTGCCTCTTGGTTGATCTTTCTTGTGTTATATAGCCAACCGTATTATTTGTATTCCTGCATTTATCCATTCTATGCGTTCTTGGGATTGTATTCAAGCATGATTAGGCTGTTAGCATGTTATTTGGTTAATAGGTTCATGAGATAGTACTCAAGCATGATTATGTTGTTCTTAGTTTTCCATATCATAGGATTGAAATATGTTCATGAGATTGCCATGTGATGTTGCATGTTGTGATGAACTTGTTGATGTATGCATATGAATTTAGAAGCATGATATTTTTGGAAATAAATGTTATTTAAGCCTGGTTAAATTATTACATAAATCCTTTTATTACAAGTGACATAAGTAAGGGACCATTCCGAACCCAACGGTTTGAGGTCTTCCCTTGCGAGGGGTGAGTGCGGCCTTAAATCTCATTTTCCCGGTTCACACCGGGTGGCGACTCCATTACTCTCCGGTTTAGTCCCCCGTGGCTACTCCGTACTCCCAACTAGGCCGCGAGCCTATGACAACATGCGTCGCCCAGTTTCTGTGTCCCACAAAGTCTCTTTACTCTTTTATTTCACATCTGCCTGGTTTAGGAAGAAGCACCTATGTTAAAAAGAGATGAGCTAAAAGAATGGGTGTTTGTTATAAATGTGCTCGCATGGCATGTAATACTCGTTGTCGTTCTTTAGGAATGATGTCTGATAACCGTGAAGATAAAATTAAATTCATTAGGGATGGCTTGAGTAAGGAGTCTTTGGATGACATATCTAAGACTCTTGAGACGCATCCCAGTGGATATATGTATCACGCAATTCGCATGTTACAAACACAGTTCCGAAAAGAAAGACAACAGTATAGTCTCGGGAATCTAACTTTAAAAGACCTTGTTTGCCAATTTATAAGAAAATTTTGATGGGAAGCTTGTCCCTGAAGCATAGCGTCAATCAAGCTATTACTTTCTTGTAAATATTATATCTCTTTGTCTTTTCCTAATAATTGTGATTTATTTTTTTTATTTTCTTTTATTTTCTCCGACAGGATCCAGACTTTTTGACCTTTCACGATTTACTGTTTTGCTACTAATTGTTCTTTGGAAGATACTAGTGCTATTGTTACTCACAATTTTTCAGGTTCTATAAATTCAACTCATCATTGTACTTTTGAAGGCATCTTGAGCTGAGAAAGAAATACATAAAAATGGAAGCCACTTCAAGAAGACGAGTTGTAAATATTTGTGTCTTTTATGGTACTAGTGTTGGTACTAAGCCACAATACGTAGCGGCAGCACAAGAATTGGGTCGAGTCATTTCCGAAAGGAATATGCACCTAGTATATGGCGGTGGGAATCTTGGACTAATGGGTATTGTTTCAAAGGCTGTACAAGAGGGTGGCAGTCAAGTCTTGGGAATCATCCCAAAACCTTTGGCAGAGGCGAATCTTATTGGACCATCAAACGGAGAGGAACTAATTGTGCCAGGTATGTCTGAACGACTGGTAGAGATGATTAACCGTGCTGATGATTTTATTGCTTTGCCATGAGGCTTGGGTACATTGGAGGAAATTTTTACAGTACTATCTTGGGCGAACTTGAACATACACCAGAAACCAATTGGATTGTTCAACGCTGATGGGTTTTATGATTTTTTATATCTTGATGATGTCCGGAGAAATGGGTTCTTGTCAAAACCTTTAAAAGAACTCCTCTTTACTTCCCAGATTTAATTGACCAAATCTTAGCCTTTGAACCACAAATTGACCCTATCATGTCCAAGATAAAATGGTCAGATGATGATCGTGGTAAGAAGCGTCGGATAAATCTGGATCTTAACCTTTAATTTTTCCCTTTTAGATGTAGAATTTCAGCTAACCAGGTACGATTTTCTAAACTCTTCTTCTACTGTTTATGACATTGGGGACAATGTCTCATTTAGGTTTGGGGGAGGGGAATAATTAATTTGTATCTTGTATTGTTTTGTTTTAGCCAAAATTTTTGAAAAATTCAAAAAAAAATTGAAAATTTTTACAAAAATTAAAAAAATATTTTGTTTTGTGTTTTTAATTTGATTAATCATGTGAAATTGGTGTGAGATAGCTGTGTAAGGAGTTTCCACTCCTGAGACGTATCTCAACCTATTTCGGAACAAGTTAATTTTTGTTTATTTCCTTTTGAATTATTTAATTTGTGAATTCTCCTTAAAACTGATTAAAATGGATCTTCATATGCTCAGTTGACAAATATTATCAATATGCATAACATACGGACATGAGATGTAATTGAAAAGTTTGTAATATTCAGTGCTATAGTTTAATTGGAGGAAGCACCTAAAAAAGCGATGGGATAAAAAAAACGTCATAGATCCGAGTTATTAAGTCTGTAAGGGTGTTTTAACACCTAGTGCCCTAAAACCAACTGGTTTGGGAGTCACTGGCCCAACACTCGTTACATGGATCGAAAATGTTGCAAAAAAAATACATTTATATCAAAAATCTGAGTAATTAAGTCTGTAGGGGTGTCTTAACACTTAGTGCCCTAAAGCCAACTGGTTTGGGAGTCACTGACCCAAAGCTCGCTACATAGATGGAAGATATTATATATAAAAAAAAAGAAAAAAAATCAGGAAAAAAATATCAAAAAAATATTCCTTTGCTAAAAAAAAGATGTGAATTCTGATAAAACTTTAGGACAAAAATATTACTTTCTTCTCAACTGCACTTGTGACTATTGTGGGAAAAAATGAGTTGATTAATATTTTGTTGGCTTTGTATATGAAGAATGGTAAAAAATAATCGGAGAATTCACTTATTCAGTAATCTAGAAAGAAAGAAAACAATTATTAACTTGGATAAGAAGTTTCACATGTTTAGTCACTAACTTTTTTATTCTATTTTCTCTTGTCTTTTTGCTTTTGTGTTCATTAGTTTTACTATCTTTTTACTTTTATCAAACGTTTATGGGTATCGTTGCTGTAAGCCTTCACGAAACTACAACTCGTCCACTAGGGACACCTAGGGGTTTAAAGGCTTGTTGCATATGCTAAATGCAACCGTGATCCCTACGAAAGTGGATTAGTTTAATTTTAATTATTTCTTGTATTTTATTTTGTTGTTTTGCTCGAGGACTAGCAAAATATTAGGTTTGGGGGTGTGATGAGCGGAAAATATATCAATATTTACCGCCCATTTTATTTAATGTTAGGTTTCTAAGGTCAAACCAAGATCATTTCAAGCATAAAATAATGTGAATACGGAAAGAAGTATAGAGGAAATATACTTACTTTGATCGTTTATAGGATGTGTAGTAAACAAAATTTTTGCTCTCTTTGAAGTTGTTCCAAGCTTCTCCAAAGTTGTGTAACAAGCTCCAAACTTTATCTTTGATTTCAAGCTCAATGGGAAAAGTTTCCCTAACACCTTTGTATGAATCCTTGTAAGTGCTAGCTCTTGAAAATTTGCAACAAATTTCCTATTTTACCTTTGTAACTCACGACAATGTGAAGAAAAGGAAGATGAGAGAATTCGGTTGGGAGAGAGAGAAGAGAATGAAAATGTGTTGACTTATTTTTGATTTCTAAAATCTAAAAACCATATACCAAAATCAAGTTTAGGTAAATGTCTTTCATCTCACCAACTTGTGTGTTAAACAAGTTATCAACCACCCACCAAATTCCATCAACAAAAAGTTGATTAAAGTGACTATGTGATGTGACTTGTGATATGACTTATGGGCCCCACTTGATTCAAAATCCGAGTGGGATCGCAAACACATTCCGGGTTCGGGTTCGTTAATTCTGAATTAACGAATTTTTCGTTGCGACGTAATTAAATCAAATTAAATTAAATAATTATGCCTAGCAAAATTACTATTAAAGTCGCTCGCGAATTAATTCTAAATTAATTGTTTACCCGAATTAAAATCCAATTTTAATTCCGTTATGAAATCTAATTCATATAATATATCGAATATATTATTTAATCGATTAATTCCGAATTAATCGTTCTCTCTCTTTTATTTGAATTTTATCCCAAATAAATTCTCGCCGTAATTAATCCTAGTTTATTTTCTCACTTCTAATTAATCTCAGATTAATTATGTTCGAGTCATACGATCATGGTGAATCTTCGGGAAGCGACCCATGAGATCCTTGGATATGTTGGCAGTAAATTCGGTCGTCGGACTATCCGAACACGTGCGTACCTCGTACCACGTTCTTACCGATTTACGAGACATGGTTGGCTTCTAGCAAAGCACCGTGCCTACTCAATTCTCCAGAAATATTCTTTAAGGAATATATAATCTATAACAGGCGTAGTATACATAGTTTTGCGTTTTGTGATCCAGTATCTGATATCACATGCAAGGCCTGAGGCTGGAATAATGTCTACCCCGTACGAAGCATATATCGGATCACAAGCAACTAGTCTCTATAATCGAATAATCATGACCTTGTCATATTATCCCGATAGTTGCAACATAATAGAGAACTGGTTATGTATCCCTACGTGATCATCATCTCCATATGACTGAAGTGATATTTCCGTCTTGACATCACACCCAATACACTACGATTCTCAATAAACCCAGAAGAGGCGTACACAGAACCTGTTAAAGTCCCGGACGACCAAAACCAAAGCGTATTGATTGTCGCAAGTACTAGCGATGCAAGTCTCAGGTTAAGACCAAATACATCTACCCTGAAGCAGATTCCCATAGACACATAGTCATACTACCAATGGGATTCTGCGGGGTCTATCCAGAGCGAAGCTGTTTCCGTACCATCGGTAAACACAACCTCCTATCACACTTGCATAAGTATCCAATACTTAAATATATGAGAACTATGCTGTTACGCTTCCATAATACGCACAAGTACAATACTAGTCTATTCTGTATTATCGATGTCCAATCTCGATAATACTACGACTAGAGATATTTAATTATTAAACCTTTGTGGATTGATATTGTCTCATATCTTATAATCTGGAACTAATCATAAGGACTTTTATCATTTATATATACAAGTAATCTAATTACAAAATGATAAAATACAGTTTCCATTGTAACATAGTTAATTTGTACAAAAACTACAATGTCTTTTACAAATAGTGACGCTACGGGTCATAATTGTCCAACATATAATATTTTGTTTAGTTTCTTGGGTTTGATGAACATTTTGATGTGTTTTAGTGTATTTTGCAGATAAAATAATATTGGGACTCAATGGAATCATTTAGGACGAAATGTGGGTCAAATAAGGGCAAAAATTGGACTTGACATATTAATTTTGGAGATTGGAAACTTGAAAGGGCGTTCTAACGAAATACATTTTCGGAAATTCTAATTTTCGCAATTGTCGTATTTTGGGCATAACATTTTACTCCAATATCAAATTGAGCTGATTCAAGTTCCAGATTAAAGACGACGCAATGATCTACAACTTTGAAGAACAACATAGTTTCGAATTCTGAAGATTTCATGACCGAAATTAATGAAACATCCAGAAGTGTGTTATGCGTAATTATTAAAGTCATTTTCAAAGCAAAAAAAAAATAATAAAAATAGTCAAACTCCCACCAAACATAATAGAAATTAATAATGGATTTGGTGGAGCAATTAGTGGAGCAATTAATAATGGATTTGGTGGAGGCAAAATTTTGCCTATAAATACCAAGCCATTTGATTTGTAAATGCATACTTTCTTCTAAGGAATTCCTTAAGAATACAAAGAAGATTGTATCTTGTTTGTTTATTTACAGCTTTCAGTATTTAATTTCATCTTTTGCACTTTCTTTTCTTTACTTTTCAGTCTTTACTTTGTGCAATTTGCTTTTACGAATAGTACTTTCTTTTCTTTACTTTTCAGCAATTTACTTTTCAGTAATGAGGAGGTAACTCCCCATTGCTGGGGTAAAAGGTAAAACTTTTATTACTAATATTTAGATTAATCTCCCTTAAATATAATATATAAACTAGTTAAAACGTGACTTAATTAGGATACTACCTTATGGTCGGTTGGTAAATATTGAAATTGGTTTTAACCTGACTAAACTCGATACCGCCTGATTGGTTGGTTGGTAATTAATTATTAATTTGACTTAATTTCGATACCGCCTATATGGCTGGTTGGTAATTATCATGCAAAGTTAATATATTATATTAAGTGAGATATCTAAAATAGAAGTAATAAAAGTGGATCCTTTTACCTCAGTATTTTCTTTTATTGTACTTTAACTTTATTTACTTTTCAGTAATTTACTTTTCAGCATTTACTTTTCGCAATTTACTTTTCAGCATTTACTTTTCAGCATTTATTTTTCAGTATTTAATTTTCAGCATTTAGTTTCCGTCATTTACTTTTCAGTATTTAATTTCCAGCAATTTACTTTATGTCTTTTATTTTATTTAAGCTTTTACTGCCCGTAAATATGTGTCGTAACGAAGTCAGTTATTTGAGGTTGTGATGAATTCCAATATCACCGGTTAATAATGGGTTATTTTATGGTTTGGGTAATATAAAGATTTATTTATTGAGCCTTAGTCTTAATGCTTCTTGTTAACTGGCCATTAATAAGATTGATTCGGTAAACTTGAAATGAACTTGGAAAAGAGATTTTAGGTTTAAACCATAGACTCAATAGCCCACGATCTTCCTTGAGGATAGATAACCCCTTAATAGATTTCCTTACAGGATAGGAATATACCTGTCGGTCGGGGGTAGCCATAATTGAAACTTAATCTTAATGAATTCAGATAACTTGGTTGACATAGGAATATGATTAATTAAGTTACACTAGGTATTTGTATCTGACCATCAGAAGAGGCTTTTGTATAATTTCGTGTTCCAGGTTAATAAACCGATATATTACACAAACGTAAAATAACCACTTCATCTTTTAAAAAGATATTGGAAAGATTCACAACCTGAATAGTTTAATAATATTGAATTTTCCTCAATTTCTTTTTGCACAATTTTATTTTATGTTTTAAGTTTAAAGTCACCACCCAATCAAAAAATCAATCCATTAGATACTTGTAAAAATTTGGCTTCATTAATTAATAACTTAGGTATTAAGTCCTCGTGGGATCAATACTTTTTATACTACTTGAACGATCCGTGCACTTGCGTTATACGCGTGTGATTACGCACCGGTCAGCTAGTGAGATCAACATAACCAGAAAGTCTTAAGGACCAAACCCCACCCTCCCAACCCTCGTTTGATGATGAGTGGTATTTATATCACTTATTCCCACTCATTTGACCTAATATTTCGTATAGTTTCTCGAGTTTTGTGAACGTTTTGATGTATTTTGTGTTATTTTGCAGATAAATAAAGTTTGGAAAGCATTGGAGGCAATTTGGGGCAAAAACGGACAAAAATACGTCAACAGGGATATTTTGGTCTTTAGCGCGTCGCGACGCCAAGCCTTCCGCGTCACGACGTCTAAAATGTGCCGAACAGTGCTAACGTGCGCCGGGTCAACAAATCAGAATCTGAGAAAAGTTTGGCTTTGCTAAAATGCGCCGTGCCACGTGTCACCATCACAGCCGATCTGCTAACATGCGCCGTGCCACGTGTCAGCATCCTACGGTGCCGACAGTCATCATCGCCACGTGTCATTCCATGTCATCAGCCACGTCAGCAAGTCAACAAGTCAAAATTGCCACCTCACCGCCACGTCATCATCAGCCAATCAGGAAGTGACACGTGTCGCAATTCTACGGTGCCGACAGTCTCTTTCCCACATGTCGCCACGTCGTTGCCACATCACCGCCACGTCATCGCCACGTCAGCATCAATTATTGGATATCCTATCCTTATCTGACACGTGGAGGATAAGAATCTCAGCCACAATCAGAAGCCGCCACGTGTCACAATAATTGAAGCCCAACCACTCTGCCACGTGTCACCTTATCAGCTTATCCAGAATCTTCAAACCAGCGAACCAGAGCGTGCCACGTCGACAAATCTAGCGTAGCGACGCTGAGGACCTGGCGTCGCGACGCTGGATCCTACCGAGGCCTATAAATTGAGCTCGAGATTTCAGAATTCAGTGCACCATTCTCTCTCATTTCTTTGATGTAAATAGGGAGTTCTTCTCTCTCTAAGTTTCGTTTTAATTTTTAGTTTTTAGTTTTGTAATAATTTTAATTACTTTTTGTAATAATAGTAATTTACTTTCTTTACTTTTTACAGTTTTTACTATTCACCATGAGGAGGTAACTTCCCCAGCTAGGGTGAAAGGTAATTCTTTTACTATTGCTATTTAGATTAATCTCCCTTAAAAATAATATATTCACTATTTAAAATATTGACTTAAAAAGGATACCGCTATAATGGTCGGTTGGTAATTTAATCTTAATCTGTTTTAAACCTGACTAATCAAGGATACCGCCAGATTGGTCGGTTGGTAATTTAATTTTGGTTCCACCTTTATGGCTGGTTTATGGACAAATATTACCGCCTTAATGGCTGGTTGGACTTAATTTGACTTAATCAGGATACCGCCAGATTGGTCGGTTGGTAATATTATCACGAGTTTATATATTATTTTATGGGAGATATCTAATTTAGTAGTAGTAAAAGTAATTCCTTTTACCTTAGCATTTTATTTTATTGTAATTTACTTTTCAGTATTTACTTTACCGCATTTTTACTTTATGTCTTTTATTTTCAAGTTTTTACTAGCCCTAGTTATGTGTTGTAACTAAATTAGTTATCTGGGGTTGTGATGAAATCCAATATCACCATTTTATAAGGGTTAGATTATAGATTGGGTAATATAAAGATTTATTTATTGAGTCTTAAACTTAATGCTTTTTCATTAACTGGCCATTAATAAAATTGATCTGGTAAATCTAAAATGAACTAGACATAGGGATTTTAGGTTTCAGCCTTAGACTCAATAGCCCACGATCTTCCTTGAGGATAGATAACCCTTTAATAGATTTCCTTACAGGATCGGAATATACCTTTCGGGTAGGGGTAGCCATAATTGGAACTTAAACTTAATGAATCCAGATAATTTGGTTGACATAGACATATGGTTCAATTGGGTTAAACTGGGTATTTGTGTCTGACCATCGACAGAGGCTTACACATAATTTAGTGTTCCAGGTTAATAAATCAATATATTACCCAACTTTAAGATAACCACTTCATCTTTAAAATGATATTGGAAGAAATCACAACCCTAGATAGTTTTTAATATTGAATTTTCTTAAAATCTACTTTCGAACAATTTTATTTACTTGTCTTTAAATTTAGAATCGTCGCCATTTCAAATCAATTAAACAACATGTTAGATACTAGTAATCATTTGACCTCATAAAATTAATAACTTAGGTATTAAGTCCTCGTGGGATCGATACTTTTTATACTACTTGAACGATACGTACGCTTGCGTTATACGTGTGTGTTTACGCCGGTCAAGTTTTTGGCGCCGTTGCCGGGGACTTATTTATCTTTTATTATTAATTTAGGGGTTAGATACCTTTACTTGTATCTAATTTTCTTTTTACTTATTATTTTCTTGTGTTTCAGGTTCTCAGAAACTTCATGAGACGAACCAGAAGCTTTGAACTCCGACCGCTTGACCCAGAAATTGAAAGAACCATCAGACAGTTGAGAATGGAAAGGCGAGAAGGCCAATAAGCTTTAGTCAACATGGAACATGAACCATTGGAGGTTGCACCACCAATTCATATTCGAGACAGAACCATTCCGGTGATTGACAGACTCATTTCTTGTATTGTACTTCCTCCCTTACCAGCAAATGCAGGAGACATCAAAACATGCATTCAAATGATTCAACAGTCAGTTCAGTTTGGGGGGAATGCAATTGAAGATCCTAATGCCCACATCAGCAACTTCCTGGAAGTATGCGGCACTTTCAATTACAACCGAGAAGCTGAAGAAGCAATGAGATTGCGTGTTTTCCCATACTCCTTGAAGGACAGAGCTAAAGCTTGGCTACATTCACTACCAGCAGGTTCTATCACAACATGGAACACTTTAGCCACCAAATTTCTTGCAAAATACTTTCCACCAGCCAGAACCGGAAAGCTGAGGAATGACATCACATCCTTTGTGCAACAAGACTCAGAAACTCTCTATGAAGCTTGGGAAAGGTACAAAGATTTACTCCGGAAATGTCCACACCATGAGATTCCAAAATGGCTTCAAGTTCAAACATTCTATAATGGACTTTCTGGAATAATGAGAACCACAATCGATGCTGCTGGAGGAGCTTTAATGGCAAAAGGAGAAGATCAAGCCTGGGAACTATTCGAAGAAATGGCCAACAACAATTCCTTATGGCCAACTGAAAGGAGCATGATCCAAAGAATTGCAGGAATTTATGAAAGTGGAGCCCACATAGCAGTCAACACCAAGCTGGATCAAATATGCAAATTCATGGAGACTCTTACCACTGGATCCACAAGTTCACCATATGGAGGAATACCAGAGTCAAACCAACTTGAAGAAACGGTAAATTTTGTCAACAATTTCAATAGACAAGGGAACAATCCTTATTCCAACACCTACAACCCAGGGTGGAGGAATCATCCTAATTTTTCATGGAGCAACAATTCAGGCCAACAGCGGAACTATCCACCACATGGATTCCAGCAACAGAACAAAGGCCAGGAGCAGGCAAATGAACCAGGAATAGTAGAAGTCCTGGCTCAGTTAAAAAAGTACGATGCCATCTTTCAGAGCCAATCAGCTTCTATCAAAGCACTGGAGAATCAAATCGGACAACTGGCCAATGCTCAGAGTTACAGACCACCAGGAAATCTTCCCAGCAACACAGAACCCAATCCAAGGAACCGAGGGAAGGAGCAATGTCAAGCCATTACTTTGAAAAGCGGTACTGAAATCAACAAAGATGTTGGAATCAAGATGTCCCAAGAAGAAGTTCCAAAAGAAGCTGAACAACAGATGGAGGAAAAAGAAGCAAAGGAAATAGAACAGATCACTCCACCTCCACCTTTTCCTCAGCGTCTTCAGAAAAATAAACTGGACAAGCAGTTTGCTCGATTCCTGGAGGTTTTCAAAAAGCTGCACATCAACATTCCATTTGCAGAAGCCTTGGAAGAAATGCCCAGCTATGTAAAATTCATGAAAGATATTCTTTCACGAAAACAAAGATTGGGAGACTACGAAACAGTAGCATTAACGGAAGAATGCAGCGCCATTATTCAGAGGAAACTTCCCCCGAAGTTGAAAGATCCTGGCAGTTTCACAGTTCCATGCACCATTGGAGAACATTATATCGGTAAAGCTTATGTGATTTAGGTGCTAGTGTTAACTTGATGCCTTTTTCTATTTACAGGAAACTGCAAATTGGAGAAGCAATGCCTACCTCAGTTTCATTGCAACTTGCTGACCGAACACTGCATTTCCAAGAGGTGTTGTTGAAGATGTGCTGGTGAAAGTAGACAAACTAATTCTTCCAGCAGATTTCATCATCCTTGACATGGAAGAAGACAACAAAGAAATACCTATCATTCTTGGGAGACCATTCTTGGCTACAGGTAAAACTGTGATTGATGTGCAAAATGAGAACTGACCATGAAATTGCAGGACCAAGAAGTGACCTTTAATGTTTTCAAAACATGAAATTTCTGAGTGATGAAAAGGAAGAAGAATGCTTCAGAGTTGATGTTGTTGAAAGTATCATTCAAAATACTGAGCCAAATCCCACAGATACACTTGAAGCTTGCATCACCAACATGACTGACAGTGAGCTAGATGCTGAAATCTTGGAATGTATCAACTACCTTGACAAACCATTCCGATTCAAAGCAACACCATCAGTTGAAAGCTTGGAATTGCCAAAGAAAGATCGAATCAAGCCTTCGATTGAAGAACCACCACAGCTGGAGCTGAAGTCACTTCCGAGCCATCTCAGGTATGTATTTCTTGGAAACTCTTTTGAATTACCTGTTATTATTTCTTCTTCACTAACCATGGATCAGGAAGAAAAGCTATTGAGAGTATTAGAGAGCACAAAAGAGCCATTGGCTGGACTATAGCAGACATTCGAGGCATTAGTCCATCATTTTGCATGCACAAGATTCTGATGAATGATGAATACAAACCCACAGTGGAGCATCAACGGAGACTCAATCCAATCATGAAGGAAGTTGTGAAGAAAGAAATCATCAAATGGTTGGATGCTGGCATCATTTACCCCATCTCAGACAGCAGTTGGGTAGTCCTATGCAGTGTGTACCAGAAAGAAAGGAGGAATTATTGTGGTCACCAATGAAAAGAACGAGCTGATCCCAACAAGAACGGTGACTGGATGGAGAGTATGCATGGACTACATGAAACTTAACAAAGCCACGAGAAAGGACCATTTTCCGCTACCATTTATTGATCAGATGTTAGACAGACTTGCAGGACATGAGTTCTATTGCTTTCTGGACGGATATTCAGGATACAATCATATTGCCATCGCACCAGAAGACCAGGAGAAAACTACATTTACATGTCCCTATGGTACTTTGCTTTCCGCAGGATGCCATTTGGATTATGTAATGCTCCTGCTACATTTCAGCGTTGCATGATGGCCATCTTCTCAGACATGCTGGAGCAGAGTATGGAGGTTTTTATGGATGATTTTTCTGTGTTTGGAGATTCTTTTGACCATTGTTTGCAAAATTTGGAACATGTGTTACAAAGGTGCGAAGATACAAACCTGGTACTCAACTAGGAGAAATACCACTTCATGGTGCACGAAGGCATTGTTCTTGGACATCGGATCTCACAAAAGGGAATCGAGGTAGGACAAAGCAAAGATCG
>SKCR01007863.1:0-24364 GCA_019454045.1 Zanthoxylum bungeanum | reverse complement strand
TAATTCTAAATTAATTCGTTCGCTCGAATTAAAATCTAATTTTAATTCCGCTTTGAAATCCGATTTCATTTAATATATCTAATATATTATTTTAGCCCAATTAAATAAATTAAATAGTAAAATCTAATTTCACTATTAAATTTACTTTACAGATTAATTCTAAATAAATCGCGTCCTCTCTTCTCGATGAATTTAATCCCAGATAAATTCTCGACGTAATTAATCCCAGATTAATTCTTTCTTTAATAATTAATTCCCAGATTAATTATTGCCGTAATTAATCCAAGATTAATTTTCTCTCTCATAATTAATCTCAGATTAATTTTCTGTTCGAGTCAAATCTCAATGGTGAATCTTCGGGAAGCGACCCAAGAGATCCCTGGATATCTTGGCAGTAAATACGGTCATCGGACTATCCGAATACGTGCATACCCAGTACCACGTTCTCACTAATTTACAAGACATGGTTGGCTTCTAGCAAAGCATCGTGCCTACCCAATTCTCCAGAAATATTCCTTAAAGGAATATGTAATTTTTGTCAGGCGTAGTATACGTAGTATTGCGTATTACGATCCAGTATCGAATGTCACATGTTAGGCCTGGGGCTGGAATTGTGTCTGCCCCGTACGAAGCATATATCGGATCTCTGGTAATTAGTCTCTATAATCGGATAGTCATGACCTTGTCATATTATCCCGATAGCTGCAGCATACAAGAGTACCAGTTCTGTGTCCTGCGTGATCATCATCTCCATATGATTGAAGTGATATTTCCATCTTGACATCACACCCAATACACTATGATTCTCAGTATACCCAGAAGAGGCGTATACAGAACCTGTTAAAGCCCTGGATGACCAAAACCAAAGTATACTAATTGTCGCAAGTATTAGCGATGCAAGTCTCAGGTTAAGACCAAATACACCTACCCTAATTCGGATTCCCATAGACACAAAGTCACACTACCAATGGGATTTCGAGGGGTCTATCCAGAGGGAAGCTATTTCCGTACCATCGATAAATAGAACCTCATATTACACTTGCATGAGTATCCAATACCCAAATATAATAGAACTATGACGTTACGCTTCCATAACACACACAAGTATAATACTAGTTTATTCCGCATTATCGATGTCCAGTCTCGATAATACTACGACTAGGGATATTTAATGATTAAACTTTTGTGGATTAATATTGTCTCATATCTTATTAATCTGGTACTAATCATATTGACTTTTATCATTTATATATCTAGGTAATCTAATTACAAATGATAAAAGAGCAATTTCCTTTGTCACATAGTTAATTTGTACAACAACACCATGTTCTGTATAAATAGTGATGCTATGGGTCATAATTATCCAACAATCTCCCACTTGGCCTATAGCCAATCACTCAAGTGTCCTACACCTGAACTATGTACGAGTTGCTCAAACTTTTGCTGAGAAACAGCTTTCGTCAGCGGATTTGCAATGTTATCGTCTTATGCGTTTTATTTGGTCATCACATCGCCACTATGTATGACCGAACGAATCAGATGAATCAGTTGAAGTACATACTTGGATCATTGATTAGACCGCGTTTCCTCAGCCTGCGCTGTAGCCTAGCTCAGTTGCTAACAGAACTACATCTAATCCAATTAGGATTATATAGATAAAAAATGCTTCTTTTGCTGCCTCAGCTGCAGCAATATTCCGCTTTTGTTATTTATTCGGCAACATTATCTTACTTGGAATATTTCCAGCTCACTGTTCCGTTATTCAAACTAAATATGTACCCTTATTGCGACTTAAAGTCGTCTTTGTCGGTTTGGAAACTTGTAACGGTGAACCCAGTTACCTCAAGTTCTCATTCTCCGTAAATTAAGAAAGTATCCTTAGTTCGTCTAAGATACTCAAGGATGTTCTTTACATCAATCCAGTTAGGCATGGCAACCAGACGCGGACCCGGACAACCCGGGTCCGGGTCTACCTGGATCCGTAAATTTTTTTTGCGGATCCGGTTATGAATTTTGCAGACCTGCACTGTCCCGAGTCTGGATGTGGGTCTGGAAATTTCCGGACCCGGGTACCCGAGACCCGTTTAAAAAAAAAATGTAAAACATAACCCTAATTCCTAAATGAGGGTCCCTAACTCCCTATCCCTAATTCCCCTCACGCATGCAGCCACCCCACAAACCTCAGTACCTCACGCAGCCACACCTCACCTGACCTACCAGGTGGGACTGATTTTTTTTTTAAAAAAAAAAAGATTTATGAGACTGATTTAAAAAAAAAAAAAGTTGCGGATCCCGGGTCCATTCCGGGTATACCCGAGTTCATTCCGGGAATACCAGGGTCCAGACCCGGATACCTTTTCTGGGTCCATTGCCGGACCCGGGTCCAAAAAAGAAATTGCGGATCCGGGTCCGGGTCCGTATGGACCCGGACCCGGATCCAAAAATTACCGTCCCTAAATCCAGTTACCATCACCTGGATAGGCCTTATAGCGTCTACATATGCTCAAAGCATTTGAGACATCAGGTCACATACATTTCAAAAACTTACGAACTCTAGGAGGGATGTCAGCAGCTTTCTAGATCTATCCCAATAGATCTTTATTCCTAGAATAAAGCCTGTTTCTCCCAGGAATACCATGGAGAATTTTAATGAAAGCCATGCTTTCACCGATTATTTTATGGGAATGTTATTGCTAAGAAGAAATACATCATTTACTTATAAAACATTCATTGTCAGTGTGCTCCCACTAACCTTCTTATATACACAAGAATCATCTTCGTTTTGAATGAAATCATATACCATTATGATTACATCAAAACGATGGTTCCAAGAATGCAATGCTTGCTTCAATTCATGAATGGATCAGATTAACTTGCAAACCTTATTTGCATGTTTTGGCATGACAAAACCGTCATGATGTTCTATACATCCTCCAAAAGGTTTCCGTTAAGGAAAGCGGATTTGGCGTCTAGCTGTCATATTTCATAAACAAAATATGCAGCATTAGCAAGCATTATCCAAATGGATTTAATCATGGCAATAGATAAAAGGTTTCTTCGTAATCGACATCATGTCGTTAACGATACCCTTTCTGTATAAGCCTAGCTGTATACATTTATATGTTGTCATCCATGTATGTCTTCCTTGAAGACTCATATAGTACCAATAGGCATAATGCCTTCTGGTACATCAACCAGTGTTCAAACTTGGTTGCATACATGGAATCCATTTCGTACTTCATGGCAATTTGCCATAAAATTAGTCGATACCTTGTATCACTTCCTCATACGTAGCCGGTTCATCTTCCTCAATAACATTGATATCTACATGAGGTGAGATCAGAAACCCATACCTCCCAGGTTGTTTTTTGAATCTCTCCGACCTACGTGGTTCTTGTGTATTCGAAGATTATTGGTACAGTTTCATCCCTGATGAACTGTTGGTGTTCCGTGAGGACTCGGTGCCTGGAACAGTATTACTCTGATTTTCATCGAGTTTTACTTTCCTCCCATTTACCACTGCATATAGGGATTCCTCTTAGGAAATCCGCATGGAGAGCAACAATTACATTGTTCTCTTGTGAGTTGTAAAAGTACTATACTTTGGTTTCCCTAGGACAACCTACAAATAGGCACTTATCCGATTTGGGTTCTTGTTTGGTACCATCCAAACATTTAGCGTATGCCTAGCATTTCCAAATCTTCAGGAATGAGAAACCCGATTTCTTTCCTGTTCATATCTAATATGAAGTCTGAATAACAGATTTTCATGGAACCTTATTCAAAATAAGTATTGCACTGTTTAATGTGTATCCTCAGAAGGAAATTGGTAGCTAAGAACGACTCATCATTAACCTTACCATGTCCAACAAAGTTTGGTTTCTCTATTCGGACACACCGTCAAATTGAGGTGTCCCGGGAGGAGTCCACTGTGAGGAATACCATATCCTTTCAAGTTATCTTGAAAACTATATGTTTAAGTATTTTCCACTATGGTCCAACCGCAATGTATTAATACTTTTACCGGATTATTTCCTTACTTTGTGTCGAAACTCTTTGAATATATCAAAAAATTTCCGATTTATGTTTCATAAGATACACATAACCATAACGCGATGCAACATCCATAAAGGTTAAGAAGTACTCATAACCACCTCTAGCCTAGCTAGACATGGGCCCACATATGTCACCATAAACGAGGGCTAATAGCTCGGTGGCACTTGCACTTTTACCAAGTAAAAGGTGTTTTAGGCACTTTGCCTAATAAACTAGATCCGTAGACATCATTTGAATCAAATTCGTCCTAGTATCCACTCTTCGAAAGTGTGGATATACGAGTCTTGTTAATGTGTCCTAGACAACAATGCCACTTTTAAGTCTCAACAGATTTATTCAGTTTGAGCTTTTGTTTGTCATCTTATATGTTTGAGATTCATTTATATTCTAAATATAAATTCTATTATTCACATCTAATGTGTTTATCTCAATATCATCTTTATAAACAAAACACTGAGTGTTCTAGAATATAAAGGTATACCCGCAACGGGTTAAAATAGATACAGAGATAATGTTCCTAGTCAAACTAGATACATTATAACAGTTTCCTAATTTAAGTACATGCCCAAAGGGCAGTTCCAAAACTTAGGTTTCTACGGCCAAAACAGCGACTCTCGTCCCGTTTCCAACTCATAGGTCGATCTCATCTGAAGCCAGTTTCCTGCTAATCAGAAGATCCCACACATCAGTACATATATTTATGTACTACATCCAGTATCAAAATCCAATTTTAAACTAGCAGTTGATATATTTATAACAAACATACCTGAAGTCGGAGCCTTGCCCGTCTTCACTTCATTTATGTCTGCCTTGTCGATACGGCAATCACGCTTCCAGTGACCCCGTTTGCCACAGTTTAGGCAGACATTTTGGGATATGTCATTTGTCTTCCCAGAAGACTGTGACGATTTAGCCTTGCCCTTTTGTAAGCTCTGGCTCTGTCTTCTTGAGCATAGCCATTAACTCTCAAAGAGTTTTATATTGCAATTAGTACTTCTAAGATCTAAGAATAGATCTATGAAGATCCTTCAATTTCAATATCATACTATAAGGATCTAATCCTTAGTTCTAACGAAGAAATTAAAGAGTCATTACGGCAAGCATAACGTATTGAGCACTAAAGTTATCATCCCCATGAGTCTTCCAAAACTCATGCTCCACTATTTGCTCAACTCCGGGCTCAGGCCCGAGATGTCACTCTATCAAATAAAGTAACTTCTCGGCTCCCAAGACTATCATGAGGTTCTATTCCCAATTTGAAAATTGAAGCCGCTTAAAGACATTTTCACCCAGTATTATGTTTTAAACGCTAATCTTTCAGTTATCTTGATTCCAATAGTCCAACTATCCAACCAACAATTTTGGGTACAATCGAATATAATGATTTATATAGTCTAACTATATAATCGACTACTATTTGATTGGTTAAATTCAAATATATTGATTACTATAATCCAATTATATAATCTACTATAAATGAAGTAGTTTGAATACAGTCCAACTGTTTAATTAAAATAACAATCGAATATTAGTCCAACTAATATATATAATTTTTAATGACGAAAAATGAAATGACCGCGTATTGGCAAGTATCTAAATGAAATTTTAAATCTAATACTTGCCTCCCACTATTTGTCGGTGAGCCTCTAACCCTCAGTGGAGTACTCGGGAAACCTAACTAGGTAGATCTCTAAGATCAATTGGATCCCATCCAATTCCTAGATCCAGTAGGTGGACCTCCAATTCCGAAACATATATCCAATATATGCCAATATATCCAATATATTGCCTAACATTTTCCTCTGAGTCAACTAAGCCTTGGCTTTGGCTCAACAAGCTTAATGAAACCAGTTAAGCGTGACCTATTGACAGTGGGAAAGCTTCGTAATCGAGGCCGATGAACAAGAAATGACCTTGACTTTGGCCAACAAATCATAACTTGCCCAAAACGTACGATATGGAACAAAGCTTTCATTATTCAAACACATTCGCGATGGACAAAGGTCTTGACTTTGGCCAACAAACCAATGCCAATCTTGGATCTTGAGAAAGAATCACTCAATGGAAGGAAAAACGCTTAATATAAAATTAGGGTTTTTGTCGCGATTTGGCAACCAATTTATTTTATTAGGTCTCATCATACACCCTTAAGCATGCATTCTAAAAGCATAATAAGGTGCGAATAAAATAATAATGATATTCAGATGGATATATAACAAATTTTGTTCCTAGAACAAATCTCTCAATTTCCTCTCTCCCGCTAGCATTATTCATACTTCTACCCAATTACGTAATACTTCTAAAGAAACCTCATTTACATTGAGGGGAATTGGTGAGAAGAGAAATACAATGAGATAATGAGATAATAGGTTGGACACGCAGGTCCAATTTAATAAATTCTAAATTTATTACAACAATTTCAAAAATTTCCCTCACCCTTCTAATATCCATCCGATACATACATACATCCAAGTATTCACACAAAGCATGTTATCAATCAATTTTATCCAATTAATTAATCTTTGATTAGTGACCATCTAATGTTCAAACAACGATTTGATTTGCGTGAGTCCAACTCATTTAAGAATATATACTCAAAGTAAGTATTCTTGAATTATATCGAACTAAGATTTTAAATCCAATTTAAATTGTATCAAATACTAATGAATATTTAATTCCAAATTAAATAATTACACTTTCAATAGTGCCTTTTAGACTTGGATTCCAAATCCAATCTTTATGGGTCTCAAAGGCCCAATTAGTATCCAATACTATTCAATTAAAGTCCAATGGGCTTTCAATGAATTCTTAAGGCATGAGCTTTGGCAATTATGGGTCAAACCCAAGATGCCAAGGCCAAATTAGGAATCACCATGTGCCAAAAATCAATTTAGGCCCATTAGGCCCAACTAAAATTTTAAAGGCCCAATTATCATATTTAGACTTTATGGAAATGGTTTTAGGCCCAATTGGATCCAACCAATTATCCTAAACCAAACTTGGCCCAACCAAGCCCATTAAGCCCAAATACAATAAATTAAATTAACTCATTATTCCAAATTAAAAATTAATTCAATTTAAGTGTAATTACCATAATTAATTAATTAATCTAATGCTTCCAAAACACTAGTTAATTCAATTAATCATGCTCTATATTTCCAATTCATGTCCAACACAAATTGAAGCAAAATCAATCTTAAAACAAGCATCATGGCTCACGGAAAAGGCAACAAAATTAACATCTAATTTGATTTCAATCTAATTAAATCAACATCTAAGATTCATTTCATGCCATTTAACACATCCAATTGTTAAAATTCAAAAATCACCATGAGCAACCTAGGGGATACATTCGGCCAAGGCTAAGGAAATTGGGGATTTTGATCTAATCAATTATTCTCAATTCCTAAGATGTACAAATTCAATTCAACATCATCCAAGCTCAACCAAACCAAATTAAAGTATATGAACCTTAGATTTTCAAATCAAACTTAGGAGGCTCTGATACCATTTTAAGTGTTCCTAGAACATGCCAAGATCATCTAAGAGTGATTTGTGTGTGAATAAAATCAAAAGAGTTGCGAAAATACTCACATTGATCGGATGAGTTCAAAACTTTTTATGCATTTCGGTGGAAGCTCTAAGCTTTCTTGAGTGTTTCCAACACTTGGGTGAGTTTCCCTATCACCTTGATCCACTCCGTTAAGTGCTAGCTTGAATAAAAATGAAAGAAAAAATTTCTCCAAGAGAAGCTCTATGTTCGGCAATTGAGAGAGAAAAGGGAATAATGTCAATTTTTGATTTCTAAAATCAAATATCCAAGTTTACTTCAAAGTTGGTATATGTCTTTTAAAAAATTAAAGACAAAATATGTTGGAATAAGCTTGAGTGTAGAGAAAGCAATCCAAGATTTAATTCTCAACCACTTACTAAATTCCATCAAGTGTCAAACACATTAATGTAAGTTGGTGGGTCCCACTTAAATTCCAGATTTAAGTCGGACAATCTAACACGCAACTTTGCTCGGGCCCGGGTTCGCTTAATTCCGAATTAAGCGAATTACCATTGCGACTTAATTAAATCCAATTTAATTAAATAATAATGCTTTGCAATATTATTACGAAAGTCGATTGCGAATTAATTCTAAATTAATTCGTTCGCTTGAATTAAAATCTAATTTTAATTCCGCTTTGAATTCCGATTTCATTTAATATATCTAATATATTATTTTAGCCCAATTAAATAAATTAAATAGTAAAATCTAATTTCACAATTAAATTTACTTTACCGATTAATTCTAAATTAATCATGTTATCTCTTCTCGACGAATTTAATCCCAGATAATTATCGATGTAATTAATTCTAGATTAATTTTTTTTTAATAATTAATTCCCAGATTAATTATTGCCGTAATTAATCCTAGAATAATTTTCTCTCTCATAATTAATCCAAGATTAATTTTCTATTTGAGTCAAATCTCAACGGTGAATCTTCGGGAAGCGACCCAAGAGATCCCTGGATATGTTGGCAGTAAATACGGTCATCGGACTATCCGAATACGTGCATACCCGGTACCACGTTCTCCTTGATTTACAAGACATGGTTGGCTTATAACAAAGCACCGTGCCTACCCAATTCTCCAGAAATATTCTTTAAAGGAATATGTAATCTTTGTCAGGCGTAGTATACGTAGTATTGCGTATTACGATCCAGTATCGAATGTCACATGCTAGGCCTGTGGCTGGAATTGTGTCTGCCCCGTATGAAGCATATATCAGATCTCTGGTAACTAGTCTCTATAATCGGATAATAATAACCTTGTCATATTATCCCGATAACTGTAGCATACAAGAGTACTAGTTCCGTATCATGCGTGATCATCATCTCCATATGACTGAAGTGATACTTCCATCTTGACATCACACCCAATACACTACGATTCTCAGTATACCGAGAAGAGGCGCACATAGAACATTTTAAAGCCCCGGACGACCAAAACCAAAGTATACTGATTGTCGCAAGTATTAGCGATGCAAGTCTAAGGTTAAGACCAAATACACCTACCCACATTCGGATTCCCGTAGACACATAGTCATACTACTAATGGATTCCGAAGGGTCTATCCAGAGCGAAGCTGTTTCCGTACCATCGGTAAACAGAACCTCATATTAAACTTGCATGAGTATCCAATACTCATATATATGAGAACTATGCCGTTACGCTTCCATAACACGCACAAATGTAATACTAGTATATTACGTATTATCGATGTCCAGTCTCAATAATACTACGACTAGGGATATTTAATGATTAAACCTTAGTAGATTAATATTATCTCATATCTTATTAATCTGGTACTAATCATATGGACTTTTATGATTTATATATCTAGGTAATCTAATTACAAATGATAAAAGAGTAATTTCCTTTGTCACTTAGTTAATTTGTACAACAACACCATGTTCTGTATAAATAGTGATGCTATGGGTCATAATTATCCAACAAAAGGCCTTAGACTCAATAGCCCACGATCTTCCTTGAGGATAGATAACCCTTTAATAGATTTCTTTACAAGATAGGAATATACCTATCGGGCGGAGGTAACCATAATTGGAAATTAATCTTAATGAATTCAGGTAACTTGGTTGACATAGGAATATGATTTATTGGATTACATTGGGTATTTGTATTTGACCATCGGAAGAGGCTTTTACATATTTCGTGTTCCAGGTTAATTAACCAATATATTACACAAACCTAAAATAACCATTTCATCTTTAAAAAGATATTGGAAGAAATCACAACCCTGGATAGTTTTATAAATTTGAATTTTCCTCAACCTACGTTCGCACAATTTTATTTACTTGTTTTTAAGTTTAAAGTCATCACCCAGTCAATCAATTAATCTGTTAGATACTAGTAATCATTTGGCCTCATAAAAATTAATACCTTAGGTTTTAAGTCCTCGTTGGATTGATACTTGTTATACTACTTGAACGATACGTGCGCTTGCGATATACGCATTTGATTTCGCACCGGTCAAGTTTTTGGCGCCGTTGCCGGGGACTTATTTATCTTTTACTATTAGTTTTGGGGTTAGATACGTTACTTGTATCAAATTTATTTTTACTTATTATTTCTGTTTTCTTATGTTTCAGGTTCTTAGACACTACATGAGATGAACCAGAAGCTTTGAACTTCGACCGCTTGACCCATAAATTGAAAGAACCATCAGAAAGTTGAGAAGGGAAAGGTGAGAATGCCAAAAAGCTTTAGTCAACATGGAACTTGAACCTTTGGAAGTTGCACCACCAATTCCCATTCGAGACAGAACTATTCCGGTGGTCGACGGCTTCATTTCCTGTATTGTACTTCCTCTCTTACCAGCAAACGCATGTGACATCAAAACATGCATTCAGATGATTCAGCAGTCGGTTCAGTTTGGGGGGAATGCAAATGAAGATCCTAATACCCACATCAGCAACTTCTTGGAAGTTTACGGCACTTTCAATTACAACCAAGTAGCTGAAGAAGCAATGAGACTACAGATTTTCCCATTTTCCTTGAAAGACAGAGCTAAAGCCTGGCTACATTCACTACCAGCAGGTTCCATCACAACTTGGAACACTCTAGCCACCAAATTCCTTGCAAAGTATTTTCCACCAGCCAGAATAGTAAAACTAAGGAATGACATCACATCCTTTGTACAACTTAACTAGAAAACTCTCTAAGAAGCTTGGGAAAGGTACAAAGATTTGCTCAGGAAATGTCCTCACCATGAGATTCCAAAATGGCTTCAAGTCCAAACCTTCTATAATGGACTTTCTGGACTGATGAGAACCACAATTGATGCTGCTGCTGGAGGAGCTTTGATGGTAAAATGAGAAGATCAAACCTGGGACCTAATTGAAGAAATGGCTAACAACAATTCCTTGTGGTCAACAGAAAGGAGCATGATCCAACGAATTGCTAGAATTTATGAGGTTGGAGCCAACAAAGCAGTTAATACCAAGCTAGATCAGATATGCAAATTCATGGAGACTCTCAGCACTGGATCCACAAGTTCACCATATGGAGGAGCACCAGAACAAAACCAACTTGAAGAGACGGTGAATTATGTCAACAATTTCAACAGACAGGGGAACAATCCATATTCCAACACCTACAACCCATGGTGGAGGAATCATCCCAATTTCTCATGGAGCAATAACTCAGGGCAAAAGAACTATCCACCACCCGGATTCCAACAGCAACAGAACAAAGGCCATAAGCAGATAAATGAACCGGGAATAGCGGAAGTGCTGACTCAGTTAAAAAAATATGATGCTATTTCTCAGAGCTAATCTACCTCTATTAAAGCACTGGAAAATCAAATTGGACAACTGGCCAATGCCCAAAGTTACAGACCGCCATGAAATCTTCCCAGCAACACAAAACCAAATCCAAGGAACCGAGGAAAGGAACAATGTCAAGCCATTACCTTGAAAAATGGCACTGAGATCAACAAAGATGTTGGAATCAAGACAACTATTGAAGAAATTCCAAAAGATGCAGTCCCACAGATGGAGGAAAAATAAGAAAAGGAAAAAGATCAAATCACTCCACCTCCACCTTTTCCACAGTGACTTCAGAAAAACAAGCTGGACAAGCAATTTGCTCGATTCCTGGAGGTGTTCAAAAGCTGCATATCAACATTCCATTCGCAGAAGCCTTTGAAGAAATACTCAGCAATGTCAAATTCATGAAAAGCATTCTTTCACGAAAACGAAAATTGAGAGATTACGAGACAATAGCATTGACGGAAGAGTGCAGTGCCATCATTCAGAGGAAACTTCCCCTTAAGTTGAAAGATCCTGGAAGTTTCACTGTCCCATGCACCATTGGAGAACATTATATCGGTAAGGCTTTATTTGACTTAGGTGTAAGTGTTAATTTGATGCCTTTTTTTCTATTTACAGGAAACTGTAAATTGGAGAAGCAGCAATGCCTACCTCAGTCTCACTGCAACTTGTTGATCGAACACTCGCATTTCCGAGAGGAGTGGTTGAAGATGTGCTGGTCAAAGTCGATAAACTCATTCTCCCAGCAGATTTCATTATCCTTGACATGGAGGAAGACAAAGATGTTCCTATCATTCTTGGGAGACCATTATTGGCTATAGGTAAAACTGTGATTGATGTTCAAAAATGAGAACTAACCATGAAAGTGCAGGACCAAGAAGTTACCTTCAATGTTTTCAAATACATGAAATTCCCGAGTTGTGAGAAGGACCAAGAATGTTTCAGAATTGATGTTGTTGATAGTATCGTTCAGAATACTGATATAACTCCCACAGACAAACATGAAGCTTGCATCACCAACATGACTGACAGTGAGCTAGATGATGCAATTCTAGAATGTATCAACTATCTGGACAAGCCGTTCCAATTCAAATGAAAGTCTGGAACTCCCGAAGAAAGATCGAATCAAGCCTTCAATTAAAGAACCACCGCAGCTGGAGCTAAAGTTACTTTCGAGCTATCTCAGGTATGCATTCATTGGAAACTCTTCCGAATTACCTGTTATTATTTCTTCTTCACTAACAATGGAGCATGAAGAAAAGTTGCTGAGAGTGTTACGAGAACACAAAAGAGCCATTGGCTGGACTATAGCAGACATTCGAGGCAATAGTCCATTATTTTGCATGCACGAGATTGATGAATGATGAATACAAACCCACAGTGGAGCATCAATGGAGACTCAATCCAATCATGAAGGAAGTCGTGAAGAAAGAAATCATCAAATCGTTGGATGCTGGCATCATTTACCCCCATCTCAAACAGCACTTGGTGAGTCCTATGCAATGTGGTGCGAAGAAAGGAAAGGAGGAATTATTGTAGTCACAAATGAAAAGAACAAGCTGATTCCAACAAGAACGATTGACTGGATGGAGGAGTTTGTATGGGACTACCGGAAGTTGAACAAAGCAACAAGGAAATACCATTTTTCGCTGCCATTCATTGATCATATGCTGGACAGACTGGCGTGACATGAGTTCTATTGTTTTCTGGATGGATATTCGGGGTACAATTAGATTACCATCGCCCCAGAAGATCGGGAGAAGACCACTTTTACATGTCCATATAGTATTTTTGCATTCCGCATGATGCCATTTGGACTATGTAATGCTCCTGCCACATTCCAACATTGCATGATGGCCATTTTCTCAGATATGCTGGTGTTGGACAATTATGACCCATAGCGTCACTATTTGTACAGATCATGGTGTTTTTGTACAAATTAACTATGTGACAAGGAGATTACTCTCTTATCATTTGTGATTAGATCACCTTAGATGTATAAATGATGAGAGGTCCCTATGATTTGTTCCTGGACGGATAATGATATGAGACAGTATCAGTCCACATAGGATAAATCATTAAATATCCCTAGTGAGAGTATTATCGAGATTGGACATCGATAAATACGTAAAAGACTAGTATTGCACTTGTGCGCGTTATGAGGGCATAACGGGCATAGTTCTCATATATTTAAGTATTGGATACTATGCAAGTGTAGTAGGAGGTTGTGTTTCACCGATGGTACGGGAAACAGCTTCGCTCTGGATAGACCCCCTCGGAATCTCATTGGTAGTATGACTGCGTGTCTATGGGAGTCCGACATGAGGGTAGGTGTATTGGTCTTACGACAATCAATATACTTTGGTTGAGGTCGTCCAGAGCTTTAACCGGTTCTGTGTACGCCAATACTGGGTATATTGAGAATGGTAGAGTATTGGGTGTGATGTCAAGACGGAAGTATCACTCCAGTCAGTCAAGTGGAGATGATGTCATGTAGGATACGGTATTAGTGCTCTTAAGTGCTGCGCGGCCATGGGATATTATGACTAGGTCATGTATATCCGATTATAAAGACTACTTACCAGACATCCGACATGTACTTCGTACGGGGCAGACACAACTCCAGCCCCAGGCCTAGCACGTGACCATCCGATACTAGATCGATATGCACTATACGATGTATACTACGCCTGATACAGATCCTTCATTCCTGTAAGGATATTTCCGGAGAATTGGGTAGGCATGGTGCTTTGCTAGAAGCCAACCTTGTCTCGTGAATCGGTAAAACGTAGTACTTGTACTTACGTGTTCGGATAGTCTGACGACCGTATTTACTGCCAAATATCCGGGGATCTCATGGGTCACTTCCAATGATTCACTGATGATGTATGACTCGCACTTTAATTAATCTGGATTAATTCGATGAGAGAGAAAATTAATCTGGGATTAATTACGGAGATATTTTATCTGGGATAAAATATAGTCTAAAGAGAGAGAACGCGATTAATTGGAATTAATCGGAAAAATGAATTTAATAGTTAAATTTGATTTTCTATTTAATTTATTCGAATGGCTAAATTAATATATCGGATATATTAATATGAATTGGATTTCATTACGAAATTAAAGTCGGACTTAATGCGAACGAACGAATTAATTTAGAATTAATTCGTAAACGACGTTCGTAATATATTTGCGTGGCATCGATATTTAATTAAATTATATTTAATTATTTAACGACGGAAGTTCGTTTAATCGGATTAAATGGAACCGAGCCGCGGCAAATGTTCGTAGAGATATTTGAATTTTGAATTCAAATATGTGGGGCCCATGTGTGGTAGGTGTACCTACCACCCAACTACCTTGTTTTACTTTTGGAAAAACCATTTACCCACACCTACCAAGTTAGGGTAAAAGTGAAATGGATTTTACCTAAAGTATAAAAACAAAATATCTCTCTACACTTTGGTAACTATCATTATTCATTAGATGAATATAGTAAACCCTAGACAACTCACTCTCTCTCCAATCTCCTTCATGCTCACGCCCAAGGGGCCAAAACTCACTGGTTTAGCTGCTGAAAAAAGTGAGCAGTGAGGGAAGCTTTTTGTGGATTTTGTGGCAAGATCCAAGTGCTAGTACACTTCTAAGAGGCATACGAAGGTGTTAGGGAAACCCACCCATGAGCCGGGAATCAAACGACGAAGATTCGAAGCTCAAAATGGTGACTCAAAACTGAAACAGTGGGCAGAAAAATCTGGTCACTGCAGTTGCGTTTTTGGAGGTGAAAATCAATTTTTCTCTTCACCAAATCGTCTCAACCGATCAATGTGAGTATTCCGCTACCTCCTTTGATGTATTCACACATTATTTTCATGCTTAGTATGATCTTGGGACCTAAATAGAAACCAACAATGGCATCAAGAGACTAGGTTCAAGCATGAAATTTTTAGGGCTTAAAATTGGGTATTTTGTATTTGAGCATGATTTGAATAAATTGGATGTTTGAGCATGCTTATATATGTTTAATTGAAGTTTGATTGGATCAATTTCAACAAATTATGTTGGAACAAATTTCCCCTAATTTGATGCATTGGCCGAATACATTAGGTATTTGGGATTCTTGAAATTTTTCATTTTGATTCATTGGATGAGTTGTAATGATGTTGGATGATGTTAATTTAAGATTGAATTGGATTTAATTTTGAATTGAACAAAACCCCAAATGCTTATGGTGGCCGAATGCTTAAGCCCTATTAAGTTTGGATTTTGATTTTTGGACATTGGATGTGTATGAAATCATTCGGGAAATTGATTTAATGTCGATTGTGGATTAATTGGATTGAAACCGAATTGGACATGAAATAACTCCCTTGGCCGAGACATGTAGCATGGTTAATGTGTTTGATTTTTCATTAATGTGTTGGACATGTGATGATGATGAAGAACCTGATTAATTGGACTAATTTGATGTTTTGGAAATATTGATTTGGGTGATTAATCATGATATACACTTTAGGTAATTAAATTGGAGATTTGGAATTTGGTAATTTAATTATAGAGCCTTAAAATTGGATTTAAGCTTTTAAAGTTGTAAATGGGTTTATTGGGCTTTGTTGTACAAAGTTGGGTTTAGGCAAATTGGATTGGATCCAATTGGGCCCAAAACCGCTTCCATAAAGCCCAAATGTGACTTATAAACCTTTAAAGTTTAATTGGGGCCTAATGGGCCGAAATTGATTTCTTGGCTTATGGGGTTACTCTTTGATTGGGCTTTGGTTGCCAAAGCCCATGCCTTAAAGAAATAATTGAAAGCCCATTGGACTTGAATTAAACTGACGTTGGACGTTAATCGGGCTTTGAGACCCGTAACGATTAAATTTGGAATTTAAGTCGTAAAAGGTTTATTAATAAAGTGTAATATTTAATTTGGAATTAAAATAGTGAATTAGTATTAAATACATATTAAATTGGATTTAATGTTGTAGTTTAATTTAATTCGAGAATTCGTACTTTGAGTACTTATTCGCAAAAACGAGTTTGACTCGCGCAAAATCAAATCGTTGTTTGAACATTGGATGATCACTAATTATCAGATTAATTAATTTGATTAGATTGATTGATAACATGTTGTGTGAATACATGGTTGTGATGAATGAATAATGTATATCGGATGGATATTAGTCGGGTGGGGGCAATTTGGAAATGTTGTAATAAATTCGATTTATTAAATTGGAACTGCGTGTCCAGCCTTATCACCTCTATTCTCTTTGTATTCTCTTCTCACCTATTCCCCTCAATGTAAATGAGGTTTCTTTAGTAGTGTAGTGTAACGGGTAGAAATAATACAAGTGCTAGTTTGAGAGAGAAATTGAGGAGATTTGATCTAGGAACAATGTGTTAAGTATCCATCCGCATATCATTATTACTTATTTTTATATGCGCTTTATTATGTGCTTAGAATGCATGTTTAAGGGTGTATGATGATGAGACCTTAACAAAGATAATAAATTGGTAGCCAATTTGCACGCGAAAAACCCTCATCAAATATCATGCGTTTTTCTTTCCATTGAGTGATTTTCACTCAAGATCCGAGACTGGCATTGGGTTGTTGGCCAAAGTCAAGCCCTTTGTCCGTCAAGATGTGTTGAATCACGAGAGTTTTGTTCTATATTGGTGTCTTGTCCAAGTTGTGGTTTGTTGGCCAAAGTCAATACCACTTCTTGTCCATCGACATTGATTACGAAGCTTTCCATGGTCAATGGGTCGCGCTTGACTGGGATCATTAGGTTTGTTGTGCCAAAGCCAAGGCTTAGTTGATTCAGAGGAAAAAGGTTAGGTAATACATTGGATGTATTGGCATATATAAGATATATGTTTAGGATTTGGATATCCGCATACTGGATCTAGGAATTGGATTGGATCCAATTGATCTTTGAGATCTACCTAGTTAAATATCATACAATTTGTTGGGCAAAGTCAAGATTGTGTGTTATTTAACGGGATCCTAGCCCACTAGGAAACACGGTTTCCCGAGTACTCGACAGAGGGTTAGAGGCTCGCCGAAAAATAGTGGGAGGCAAGAATTGAATTTCCAATATTCGTTTAATTACTTGCCATACGCGCTCATTCAAATTATTCGTCATATAAATTAAATGTTAGTTGGACTAATATTTAAATTGTTGTTTTAATAAGCAGTTGGACTGTATTATAGTTGATTATATAATTGGATTATAGTAATCAATATATTTGAATAATTAATTTCAATTTACAGTTGATTTTATAATTGGATTATAGTAATCAATGTAATTGAGGTTAATTGATTTAAATTATATTTGATTGTATAGTTGGACTATAATAATCAATATAATACATAGTACCACAATCGTTGATTAAATAGTTGGACTATTAGAATCAAGATGAATGAAAGATTATGTGTTTAAATCATAATCCAAGGTGAAAATGTATTTTAAACGACTATATTTTAATTGGGAATAATTTCAGGATGGTCCTGGAATAAATAATAAGTTACTTTATTTGATAAAATAACATATTATGCCTAAGCCAAGAATTAAGAAAATAGTAGAGCATAATCTTTGGAAGATTATGTGATGATAACTTAAGTGCTTAATTCGATATACTTGTCATAAATCTATGTTTAGATTTAAGAAGTATTAAAATTGCAAAAATAACTCTTGGAGGTTAATGACTATTCTCGAGGAGATAAAGTCAAACTTTGCAATTAGGTAAATGGCGCAAGGCGCACCATACTTCAATATTCTAGAAACCCAAGGCTTGGCCAAAGGCTTCTGAAATATTTGAAAGGGCAAAGGCAAAATCATTATGATCTTCTGGGAAGATAAATGACATATCCTAAAGTGACTGCCTTTTGGATATGGCAGACACGAAGGAATTAAAGAAAGGGCAAGGCTCTGACTTTAAGAATGTTTGTCAATATTATGTCTTTTACTAGTATTAAAATTGGATTTTAAAATACTTAGTATGGTACATAAAATATATGGATTGATGTTAAGAATCTGCTGTGAGCAGGATACTGATTCAAGCTGAGATTAATCTGCGAATCGGAAACGGGACGAAAGTCGTTGTTTCGACCGTAGAATCCTAAGTTTAGGAACTACCTTTTGGGTATATACTTAAATTAGGAACTGTTATAATGTAACTAGTTTGACTAGAAACATTATCTTTATATCAGTGTTTAATCCGTTGCGGATTGACCTTTATATTCTAGAACACTAAAGTGTTTCATTATATAAAGAATGATTTTAAGATAAACACATAGATGTGAGTAACAGAATTTATATTTTGAATATAAATAAAATCTCAAACATGTAAAATGACAAATATAGCTCAAACTGATTTGATCAGTAGAGACTTATTTGTGGCATGTTGTCTGGGACACAATTAAAACAAGACTCGTATATCCACGCTTTTAAGAGTGGGTACTAGGACTGATTTGACTATTCAAATAAAGTCTACGAATCTAGTTTACTAGGTAAGTACCTGAAACACTATTTACTTGGTAATAGTAATAGTGCCACCGATCTGTTAGCCCTATTCATAGTGAAGTAAGTGGGCCCATATCTAGCAATGCTAGATATGAATATGAATATTTCATGACCTTAACGGATGTGGCATCACATTATGGTTATGTGTTTCTTTTAAAGAACACAAATCGATAACTTTTAGAGTTTCGACACGAAGTAGACAAATAGATCGTCTAAAGTATTAAACCATCACGGTAAGACCGTAATGGAAAATACTTAAGCAGTAAGTTTCAAACATACGTGAAAGAGTATAGTATTCTTTCAATGAGGACTCCTCGCGAGACATGTAAGTTTGACTGTGTGTTCGTACGGAGAAACCGAATTTGTTGGACATGAAGGCTAATCATGAGTCGCTCTGAGCTACCATTTCCTTCAACGGATATGCATTAACAGTGCAATACTTATTTAGAATAAGGTTCCATATAAATCTGTTTGACATATATCATATTAGATATGAACGGGAAAGAAACCGGGTTTCCTCATTCCTAATGATTTGGGTATGCTAGGCATATGTTTGGATGATACCAAACTAAAACCCAAATAGGATAAGTGCCAATTATAGGTTATCCTAGGGGAAACCATAAGGTTAGTACTTATGCATCTCACGAGAGAACATGTTATTGTTGCTCACCATGCGGTTTTCGTAAAAGGAATATCGATATGCAGTGGTAAGTGGGAGGATGGTATAACTCGATGAAAATCGGAGTAATACTGTTCAAGGCACAAAGTCCTTAATGGAACACAGATAGTTCATCAATGATGAAACTAGACCATTAATCTTCGAATACACAAGAACCGCGTAGATCGGAGAGAATCAGAAAACAACCTGGGGTATGGGTTTCTGATCTCACCTCATAAAGATGTCAATCTTGTTGAGGTAGACCAACCGACTACGTTTGAGGAAGTGATACAAGGTATCGACTCCCTTTTGTGGCAAAGTGCCATGAGTCCGAAGTGGATTCCATGTATACCAACTATGTTTAGACACTAGTTGATGTACCGTTAGGCATTGTGCCTATTAGTACTTAAAAGTCTTCGAGGAAGACATACATGGATGGCAACATACCAACGTACAAAGCTAGGCTTTTAGCGAAAAGGTATCGTTATCAACATTGTGTTGATTACGGTTCAACCTTTTACCTGTTGCCACGTGAAATCCATTTGGATAATGCTTGCTGAAATTGTACATTTATGAAATGTGTCAGTTAAAGATCAAAATCGTTTTCCTTAAACAGAAACCTTTTGGAGGATGTTTATAACATCCTGACGATTTTGGGTACCTAAACCAGCAAACTAGTTTGCGGGTTGTTCGATCCATGTTTGGAATGAAGCAAGCATAAGGTTCTTAGAGCTGACGTTTTGATGTGAATCATAATGGTTTATGATTTAATTCAAAACGAAAATAATTCTTGTGTATATAAGGAGGTTAGTGGGAGCGCACTGACAATGAATGTCCTGAATAAAATAATGATAATATATGTCATTTATTGGAAATGATATTCCCATAAAACAATCGGTGAAAGCTTGGCTTTCGAAATAATTCTCCGTAGAATTCTTAGGAGTAACAACCTTTATTCTAAGAATAGATCTATTGGGATAGATTTAAAGTTGTTAACACTCTCTGAGAAATTGTACATTTAAAATGTACATGACCTGGTGTCTCATACGCTTTGAGCGTATGGAGACATAATCAGACCAATCCGAGTGATAGTCACTGGATTGAAGTTAAGAACATCCGTTAGTATCTCAGAGAACTAAGGATGTTGTCTTAGTCTATGGAGAAGGAGAACTTGGAGTGACTGGGATCACTGTAGTAAGTTTCCCTATAACCGATAAAGACGACTAAAAGTCACAAATGGTACTATACAGTTTGAATAACGGTACAGTGAGCTGGAAATCTTCCAAGCAAGATATTGTTACCGAATAAACAACAAATGCGGGTTAATTGCAGATGCTGATGCAGCAAAAGCAGACATCTGGGTCAATAACAAATCTAATTAGATGAGATATATTCTGTTAGCAGCTGAGCTAGGCGTCAACAAATGCTAAAGAATTAATGGTCTCATCAACGATCCATATATATACTTCGATATTCATCTGATTCGTTCGGATCATACATCATGGCGATGTGATGATCGAATAATCGCATCAAGATAATAATCATGTAAATCCGCTGACGAAAGCTTTTCTCAGCAGTTTGAGCCAACCGTACATAGTTCGGGTGTAAGACACTTGAGTGACTGGCTATAGGCCAAGTGGGAGATTGTTGGACAATTATGACCCATAGCGTCACTATTTGTACATATCATGGTGTTGTTGTACAAATTAACTATGTGACAAAGGAGATTGCTCTCTTATCATTTGTGATTAGATCACCTTAGATGTATAAATGATGAGAGGTCCCTATGATTTGTTCCTGGACGGAGAATGATATGAGACAGTATCAGTCCGCATAGGATAAATCATTAAATATCCCTAGTGAGAGTATTATTGAGATTGGACATCGATAAATACGTAAAAGACTAGTATTGCACTTGTGCGCGTTATGAGGGCATAACGGGCATAGTTCTCATATATTTAAGTATTGGATACTTATGCAAGTGTAGTAGGAGGTTGTGTTTCACCGATGGTACGGGAAACAGCTTCGCTCTGGATAGACCCCCTCGGAATCCCATTGGTAGTATGACTGCGTGTCTATGGGAGTCCGACATCAGGGTAGTGTATTTGGTCTTAACCTGAGACTTGCACCGCTAATACTTACGACAATCAATATACTTTGGTTGAGGTCGTCCAGGTTTTAACTGGTTCTGTGTACGCCAATACTGGGTATTTGAGAATGGTAGAGTATTGGGTGTGATGTCAAGACGGAAGTATCACTCCAGTCATAGTGGAGATGATGTCACGTAGGATACGGTATTAGTGCTCTTAAGTGCTGCGCGGCCATTGGGATATTATGACTAGGTCATGTATATCAGATTATAGAGACTACTTACCAGACATCCGACATGTGCTTCGTACGAGGCAGACACAACTCCAGCCCCAGGCCTAGCACGTGACCATCCGATACTAGATCGATATGCACTAGACGATGTATACTACGCCTGATACAGATCCTTCATTCCTGTAAGGATATTTCCGGAGAATTGGGTAGGCATGGTGCTTTGCTAGAAGCCAACCTTGTCTCGTGAATCGGTAAAACGTAGTACTTGGTACTTACGTGTTCGGATAGTCCGACGACGGTATTTACTGCCAACATATCCGGGGATCTCATGGGTCGCTTCCCAATGATTCACCGATGATGTATGACTCGCACTTTAATTAATCTGGGATTAATTCGATGAGAGAGAAAATTAATCTGGGATTAATTCGATGAGAGAGAAAATTAATCTGGGATTAATTACGGAGATATTTTATTTGGGATAAAATATAGTCTAAAGAGAGAGAACGCGATTAATTTGGAATTAATCGGAAAAATGAATTTAATAGTTAAATTTGATTTTCTATTTAATTTATTCGAATGGGCTAAAATTAATATATCGGATATATTAATATGAATGGATTTCATTACGAAATTAAAGTCGGACTTTAATACGAACGAATGAATTAATTTAGAATTAATTCGTAAACGACGTTCGTAATATATTTGCGTGGCATCGATATTTAATTAAATTATATTTAATTATTTAACGACGGAAGTTCGTTTAATCGGATTAAACGGAACCGAGCCGCGGCAAATGTTCGTAGAGATATTTTAATTTTGAATTCAAATATGTGGGGCCCATGTGTGGTAGGTGTACCTACCACCCAACTACCTTGTTTTACTTTTGGAAAATCATTTACCCACACCTACCAAGTTTAGGGTAAAAGTGAAATGGATTTTACCTAAAGTATAAAAACAAAATATCTCTCTCACTTTGGTAACTATCATTATTCATTAGATGAATTTTAGTAAACCCTAGACAACTCACTCTCTCTCCAATCTCCTTCATGCTCACGCCCAAGGGGCCAAAACTCACTGGTTTAGCTGCTGAAAAACGTGAGTAGTGAGGGAAGCTTTTTGTGGATTTTGTGGCAAGATCCAAGTGCTAGTACACTTCTAAGAGGCATACGAAGGTTTAGGGAAACCCACCCACGATCCGGGAATCAAACGACGAAGATTCGAAGCTCAAAATGGTGACTCAAAACTGAAACAGTGGGCAGAAAAATCTGGTCACTGCAGTTGCGTTTTTTGGAGGTGAAAATCAATTTTTCTCTTCACCAAATCGTCTCAACCGATCAATGTGAGTATTCCGCTACCTCCTTTGATGTATTCACACATTATTTTCATCCTTAGTATGATCTTGGGACCTAAATAGAAACCGACAGCTGGAACAGAGTATGGAGGTTTTTATGGATGATTTCTCTGTGTTTGGAGACTCTTTTGACCACTGCTTGCAAAATTTGGAACAAATATTAGAAAGATGTGAAGATACCAACCTGGTACTCAACTGGGAGAAATGCCACTTCATGGTGCATGAAGGCATCGTCTTGGGACATCGGATCTCACAAAAGGGAATCAAGGTAGACAAAGCAAAGATTGAAACAATTGAAAAACTACCTCCACCAACATCTGTCAAAGGGATTCGGAGTTTTCTCGGACATTCAGGTTTTTACAGGAGATTTATCAAAGACTTTTCCAAGATTGATAAACCTTTGTGCAATCTTCTGGAGAAAGGTGTGCCTTTAAACTTCACCAAAGAATGCCAGGAAGCTTTTGAAATCCTAAAGCAGAAGTTGGTTTCTGCTCCTATCATTGTAGCACCAGACTGGAACCTTCCATTTGAGGTAATATGTGACGCTAGTGATTTTACTGTAGGTACAGTTTTGGGACAACGCAAAGGAAAGATTTTCCACACCATTTACTACTCCAGCAAAACTTTGAATGAAGCTCAACTCAACTACACGACCACTGAAAAGGAGTTACTCGCAGTTGTGTTCGCTTTTGTAAAATGTTTGTGGGTATCATTGCTGTAAACCCTCACGAGACTACAACTCGTCCACTAGGGACACCTATTGGTTTAAAGGCTTCTTGCATACGCTAAATGCAACCGTGATCTCTACGAAATGGCTTAGCTTAATTTTATTTTGTGGTTTGCTCGAGGACTAGAAAAATGTTAGGTTTGGGGGTGTGATGAGTGGTAAATGTATTACTATTTCCCACTCAATTGACCAAATATTTTTTATATTTTCTTGAGCTTTGTGAATATTTTGATGTTTTTTGTGTTATTTTGTAGATAAATAAAGTTTCAGGACATTCTGGAGGTGACATTAAAGGGCAAAATCATCTTTTGGCACATCACGACGCGCAAGCCTTCTGCATCGCGACCTCTAACGTACGCCACCTACTAAAATACGCCTGGACAC
>SKCR01007862.1:0-24299 GCA_019454045.1 Zanthoxylum bungeanum | reverse complement strand
TAGAGGGAAAATAAAGAGATAAGTATGCCATTTATTATGTCATTTATCATTCATTAATGAAACCTTTCGTTTGAAGTGCCAAATTAATTAATGGAATTAATTAACTTTTAGGGAACTTCAAAAGGTTTTCCAACATCGCTTTTATTTTCAAAATAAAGAATATCTCATTTCTACAATTTCCAAACACTAATAACCTCAAAACACAGAATCTGAGTCTCAACCGATTACTACTTGCTGGGATCCATGCCCCACTGGTGACTCATAAAAACATGCAGGTGGCACGATCAGATTATTTTTCCCTATAACTATAAATGAATCGAACCGTTCATGAACAGTTTAAGTTCGACTAACATTTGACTAGATTCGAGATCGATTTATTTAATAAATAAGATACTCGAACTCGAAAATAATATCTTGACAACTCACAAAAGTTCGAATCAGTTATTTCTGATAGGGGTGGCAAAACGAATCAACGAATCGAATTTGTATCGAATCTTAAACGAATCGAATCAAAATGTGATGGATTCGTATTCGATTCGTTTATTAAACGAATCCTAATATCAAGATTCGTATTCAATTCGTTTATTAACGAATCGAATACGAATATTCGTTTAGTCATGATATTATTTAATAAAATAATTTACCACACTTGATTTACATTAATTCTTCAATATATATATATATATATATATATATGAAATATGTAATTGAAATATTTACTAAAAATACATCACCAAATATCGAAAATATGAATGTTACTATGATAATTAGCTATAATTTCTCAAATCTTAATTGAAAATTAATAAGAACTAGTAAATAAAAATAGTGTTATTTACGTTTTACTATTAAAGTTATGATAAAATAACAATTAGGTACTATGAATATTAATATATTACATTTTACTATAAAACTTATATAAAAATTAACATTTTACTACTTTTTCATCTAAATCATTAGTTGACCGTCAGTTGACCTTTAAAAATACTATTTTATCTATGGGTGTTCATGGGTCGGGTTTGGGTTTTTTTAAATTTTTTAGACCCAATCGGATCGGATCATGCAGGTCCGAAACCTGAACCCAAAATTTGAGAGGTGAAACCCGATCGAGTCGGGTCGGGTCGTCCAAAAAAAATAAATTTAATGAATTATTTATTTTAAAATATAAATATTAGTTATTTTATGTCCCGAAAATTATCATGTATATAATGTTTCAAGACAACAAAAGTAATAAATAAATGAAATAATAGTGAAAACTTTAAAAAAATAATAATTTTTTTAGAAAAATAATAAATTTTTAGAAATATAATAAAAATATTATAATTTCGGGTAGGGTCGGATTTTAATGTCAAACCCGTGACCCAACATGAAAATTCCGGGTCGGGTCGGGTTAACCCGAAAACTCATTATTTTTGTATGAAACCTGCGCGGATCGGATCGGGTCGGGTCGGGTTCCAAGTTGAACCGACCCTATGTACACCCCTAATTTTATCCTCAAAATAAAATAAAAGTAAAATTATAACTATACTCGGGTCTCAAAAATTTCAAAAAAACTTGACCCAACCCATAAACACTCCTAGATAAAACATTCTTTTTAGAGGTCAACTGACGGTCAACTAACGGTTTAGATGGAAAAGTAGTAAAATGTTAAATTTTATATAAGTTTAGTAGTAAAGTGTAATATGTTAATATTCATAGTACCCAATTGTTATTTTATCATAACTTTAATAGTAAAACGTAAATAACCCATAAAAATAATAAAACGAATCATAAACGAATAAACGAATCAATGAGCTTAAATTCGTATTCGATTCGTTTAATAAACGAATCGAATCGAATTGACCCATTTATTAAACGAATCCATTTTTTCAAACCCGTATTCACTTTAAAGCGAATCGAATCGAACGAATAAACGAATCCTGGCCCAAATTTCATAATTTGCTATCCTTACAAAACTATGCTATAATTTCCACAACCAATACTTAATTTGCTGCTTTAATTCCATAAATTTTCTGTCGCTTTTATTTTCAAAATAAAGAATATCTCATTTCTACAATTTCCAAACCCTAATAACCTCAAAACACACAGAATCTGAGTCTCAACCGATTACTACTTGCAAGGATCCATGCCACTGGTGACTCATAAAGACGGGCAGCAGCGTGCATCGGCAATAGAAAACATGCAGGTGCAGCGGCACGAACAGATTATTTTGCCCTAGAACTATAAATGAATCGAACCGTTCATGAACAGTTCAAGTTCAACTAATATTTGACTAGATTTGAGATCGATTTATTTAATAAATGAGATACTCGAACTCGAAAATAATATCTTGACAACTCATAAAAACTCGAATCAGTTATTTCTGACACACGAATACTATTAGAAATAAATTCTACTCGTATCAAATTGACACGACTCTATATATATATAACATTTGAATTTATAGAGAAATTATTTAAAATTTGATTAATAAAATAAAAAATAAATTTTAAATTAATCTAATCAAGCGGAACTAATGCCATAGTCGAGCTTAATATTTTATTAATGTGTCGAGTTCAAACAACACATATAAATACATGTCAAGCTTGATTTTAACTCCAACCAAGCTCATACTCATAAATACTTATTGAGCTGAGCTGAGCCGAACCAAGGAAAGCACAATTACACCCTATTTAGACCAATTTAATGAATAGATTGGGATTTATATTTCTGTTTCTGTTTCCGTTTTCTTTTTAGAAATTTGTTGATGAGATACCGGAAGCTTCATGAAACTCACAAGTAGGGATGGCAATTTTACCCGCAAACCCACAAACCCGCAAAAACCCGCCCGTAATGGGTAGGATTTGGTAAATATATTAGTGGGTGCGGTGCGGGTTTGGTAATTTAAAGCAGAATCCGTTGCGGGTGCGGTGCGGGTTTGGTATTTAAGAAAAAAATGCGGGTATCCGCATTCCCGCAATATTATTTTTTATTAATTAATATTTTTAGGACAATATAAAAAACATTCATATAAAAACAACTAACAAAACCTAAACCTAAAACACTAATCCACAGTTCCACACTCCCACTCAGCCGCAGCCCGCAACTTGCCCAACTGAATATTTTTGCATGACTATTATTGTTTTTTTTAATCACACTTGTTAATAAAATTATATTATAATACAAAAATTTGGATTAAGTTCAAATGATCAAAAACGGGGGAGAGAGAACAAAATAAGCTAGTATTTGCTGCAACTTCAGTAGCTTTCATGCTTCTTCATTACACTTACACCACTTGAGCCTTGTAAGCATAACTTTCATTACACTTAGCATAAAAAATATGACCAAAGGTTGGTGATTACTTTTTAGCTTATTGTCGATTGAGTTGGCTATCTTAGATCATTATAATTATGAAGGGAAGAACTCATTTTAATTATGTTTATATGAAAAAATAAACATATGATACTGAGTCTTTCATATATTATGTTATATATGCACTGTATATACATACATTGCATTTATATGTCAAATGAAAAACAAATGTGAAAACTACAACTAGCAATTAAAAATAAATTATTTAATTAAAAAAATTATATTATTAAGAATACAAGTAATTCAATATTTTAAAAAACCCGCAAAAAATCTGTTGGGTACCAATGCGGGTTTGGTAATTTATTTTTATATGCGGTGCGGGTTTGGTAATGAAAATTAAAAACCGCAACGGGTATGGTGCGGGTTTGATAATTTATTTACATTTGCGGGTGCGGGTTTGGTAATGGCAAACCCGCACCATACCCTACCCACTGCCATCCCTACCCACCAGTGCATTCATGCATGTTAACTGAAATGAAATAATCTCAACAGAATCTAAACTTCCATGACTCAACCAAAACAAATATGGAAAACTTAGAATTCCATCTATGCCCCTTAAATTTTCAAAGAACATCAGCTAGCCATGATCAGCCCCAAGGATCTACGCCTTGCATTCATCTTTCACTTGGGGCAGGCTTTTCAAGCACTGTTTTAGTTCCAAGACCAAGGTCCCAAAACTTCAAAGAGGCCGAAAGGTTTAACTATAAACCAATGATCAGATCAATGTCAACAGATAAAGGTCACAAATTGTGCAAGACAAATATCTAGAGTTCTCAAAATAGTAGTAAAAGCATCCTGGTGCCCTTAGTTCGCGACAAATATCAATTATCTTATATTAGGGAATAGTAACCTTAACAGTAAAACATAACCCGCTTGACGTTTTCCTTCAGAGCAGGAAGGGGTCTGACAGCAGCACCAGCTCCGGGACTTCGTGAGATCCTTGCACCAACCCCTCCACCACCCATGCCTCCGCGTCCAGCAGCAATACCACTAGTCATTGAACCACTGTCTGATGTCTCGGGTTCCATATAGAAACGAGCTCGGAATGCTGCAAGGTGAGCATAATATGCAGGGGGAACTGCAATATACAACATAAATAACCTCACGACATTGCAAAAACAATAAAAAAAAATTAAAAAAAGAGAGAGAGAGCTGAGATCGCCCATCCGCTCGTGTCCAGTGTGAGAGTGAGTGTGAGGGCAAGAGAATGAAAGCATACCAATGGAAACAGAACGAGTGCACCTTGCATATCTGCAAGAATATAGTATAGCAACTAGATGTCAAAATCTTAGGCTAAAAATCAAAATAAAGGGTTTTCTTGGCAAAATAAACCTAAAAATATAGCACACCATGACAATTAGCAGATTATAGCATATACAGTTTGTCCTTGTCCTTGAGTGGCGAAAGATAAAACGCTGGAGGACTTGTTACATATTGAGGTACTAATCAACTTACGTGTAGCATAGGTTGTTTGTGAGGGACTGTAATCCATCAGCTGTAAAATTGTTCTCATCCCATAGAACATGGTAATGAGCAGGACGGCTTGTACCCTGTTGTCATGTTGGGGGGGGTATTAGAAATGCAATCTCGCTACCTCATAAAACAAAACCAAAAAAACTGACTAACCTGTATCCCAGCATGGCTACAGAGGTAAAAGTCAAATTCAGTCGGATGGCAAATTTTTGAATCCACAACAGTACCTGCAGAATTTATTAAACAGAGTTTCAAGTCCCATCTGAAATCTCAGCAACCTTAATATAATCATAAAATTATAACAAACCAATTCGGTTACCAGGCAATATATTTCCACTCCTGTCAACTGTGTGGCGGTCATGATGGTTGTTGGCGAACAATCTTGTGTGGTGACGCTTCTGAACCACAACAAAAGTCACAAGAGGCTGATAGTTTGGTTCCAAGGAGGCACATGCCTGGAATTATGTTAATAAAATGAGAATTAATAAGTGGGATGTAAGCACTTCAGAAGTTAAACAAATTTCAGGACCTTGAGCAAACTGGGAATAAACATATTAGAAAGTCATCCAGCAAAGAGATTTTACCTTACGGATAGCATCAAGTTCATACAGCAACACTTGATAGAACTGTCCTTCACTGACACCATCCCTGCAGATATAAAATTAAATTAGTCCTAGCAGAGTAGCATGAAAAAGGTTTTGACAGGCCAGACAATATCAGAGATTATGAGATTACCTGTAAAAAATTATGCGCTGGGGCTTCTGTCCAGTAGCTCTACGGAAAGATATAAGGAGTTCCCTGCATCCCCCCAAAGGGAAGAAAAAAAAAAGAATTAAATAAGTGTTACACACACTACCACCCTTCGCAAAGAAAGTTTAAGAACAGCTAGCAAAGCAAATATCAGTTTCCATATACAAGCAATACATCAAACACAATGTACGTAAAGCCAAGGTGAAGAAACAGAGGACGTAAGTAGGTGTGTGCGCACATGCGAGGAAATAAATGAGAAAAGAGAAGTTCAATCATACTTGATCATCCCACCAGACACTGTCCCTCTTACTGGATCCTGCCATGTCTTGAACAAATCTTGAATGAGCTCCTGCCTATGAGCTTGAGCACAAACCAATCCAGCATACTTTGTGACCTCTGGCCAATCTTGAGAAGCTACGACCTTGGGTTTACATTAAAAAAAAGGCTCTTAATTAACAAACAGCGAAATGTTAACCAATTCAGTATAACGCAAACAAAAAAAAAGCATTCAGAAACTAAGTGGATTTCAGATACAGCGGCAATGGACGGGCTTGAATCCTCTCCAGGGTGAGGATGGGTGACATCAGCACCAAAAATGATAGTGGGTCTGTCACTGACTAGAGGTATACGCCTTGATATTGCATCAACAAGAACAGTGTTCCTCCCTCCAACCTTCACATTTATCTTCAAAGCCACATTGGCAAAGTATTGCTTGCTCATTTTGAAAACATGCTTAGTCAAACAGCACTGGGAAACGAGACCAAGTTCTGTCTCACAAATTCGCTTAAGATCACCTGCAAGAAAAATTAAGCTTAATCATAAAAGAATAGTAGGAAAAAAACACCAGGGAAAAAAAATGAAATTATGATACAAGACCAGAGGAAACAAATCCAGATACATAAAAATCACAAATTGACGGAGAAGCAAAATAAATAAATAATTTTAGTCACATACCGTAAAGAGATCCATTAATATCAGGGAGAATGACAATAAGCAGGTCAAGCTCCTTCCCCTGACCCAGTTTGGTCATTGCATCATGGTATCTAGTTTTCAAGACCCTCTCTACATGCTCCGGACGAGCACTAAGCGGCGGAAGTACAGATTCAGGATTAAACGCCTGCATACATCAATTGATCCAAGGTCAACAACATCAATGATAGCTTACAATTTCTTTCATTCTTCCTCCTTTCAAAACAAAGACATCAAAAACCATAGAAAAACATATGGCAGCAAGTTCCACACCATGCCAGAAATGTAACACATTTGAGCAAGCTCATAACAAAACCCATGGGCTACGCTGTCTTGGACAAGCCGAGAAAAGTTGATGCAAATCCAGTGGTTCACTGTTCCTCCATTAACCATTTTCTGCAATAAAACATAGAAAAGATAAAAAAGAAAATTGTGCTGAAAAAAGGTTATGCAGATCCAATATTTCAAACAATTTCCATCTTAAACCCACTTCTCCTTCAACAAAGTGATTATAAATTGGCCTGAAAATGTTTTAAATCAGTACAAGGTGACTTCTGCCAGTATGCTGTTGTAGATAATCAACTATCATGCATGTGTGCAGACATCCTCGTCTAACACACACAACTACATCAGGTGAGAGCATCTATAAATTCCAATCAACAATCGGTTTTATTGGGATCATAATTTTCATCTGTTGAAGTCTGACATAACACACAACAAAAGTCTCCTAGACAATATGCATTCCACAGATGGAATGCAACACAATTTTGCTACTGAGAAAAACCAAGCAGGCTGATTATTAGCTTCTAGTAGAGCAAATAGAGATCTAGTGCCAGCAACAAAATCTAACTCCTTTCATACAAAAATATGAATTACTAGTTTAATTTCAACTTAGTATCAAACTCAGTCATATAAATCAGTCTACTCACTATATGCTTTAACGGTTAAAAAATAAATTATCCCAGTGGTTCTAAAAGCAGAAACAAACATTAACAATGAAAACTAACTCGCATCTGACCAAAAAAGATATAGATGTATGGATTGTCAAACATGTGACTAATGGAAGAGACATCTTGTATTCAGCTGCTGGGAGGAAACTGGAAAGTAAATACTAATTTCACAGCAGCAGAGATACCTTATTCATCATGTTCCATTGTCCAATCTGAGGCAGACAATCCTTTTCTTTACCAGTATCATGATATTTAAGCTACACAAACAGAGGATACGAGTCAAAATAAGCACTAACAACCACAATTTCTTGCAACACATACCAAAGAATCAAATTATGAAAAAGAGGACAATTTACCCATGGTGCGGGAAGAATGCGAGCTTCAACTGATGCCAGCTTCTCACTAATTTTAATTCCAAATTCCTTTGCATAAGGATCCTCGTGATAAGCATTATGTTTAACAGTCTGTAAAAAGACAATACACAATGCTTCCGTGAAATTAAGTAGGCAGATGCCATAAGCTATATAACATAGTCAATGAACTAATGGCAAATACAAATCATTTGCTACCATAACAGACCTGCATGATATCACGCTCCCTTTCATGAGGACGCTGACATGTCACCTTCAGCAAAGCAGCAATCTGCCTCTCATTTAATCTCTTGGAGTACCTCTGACCCTCAACAATCTTGCAAACCTACATTTTTCAGAAAGCAATCAATTAGCATACAAGTCCATGTTTCATGAAAGTGGAGGATGCAGTTACAAGTGTACCTCCATAGGCAAATAATTTGATCTCTGCTGACTTCCCACTTGTAGGCAGGGCCATTGAGTATGTTGGATCACAAAACCATAGGTCTCGTAGAAGTATTCAACAACAGATTTCAAGGTACCACTTTCATCAACCGAAAAACTATAACAAACAAATCAAGTTAGAAAAGAAAGTTTCAAACTATTTTTTAATGTGACCCAGAAATGAACAATTATAAAATCACTCAGAAGATTGCAAATTAATTATAGAAATACTCACGTGAGCTCCCCTGTTGTTTGCGATGTCAAACCAGATATACGATATTTCCTGCGCATATTTCCCCTATGTGTTACTTCGACCTTAATTCCTCTGAGAGCCTTCTTGATCTGTTTTGACATAAATAAAGCAACGGCTCACATCTCCTAGCAAATAAATTACAGAAACAAATTTCCATGTACATGAACTGCATGAGGATACTAGAAAGATTTTGATTGATCAAATAACTATTAGAATACCAAAATTGCAAATGGATTAATCTAAACACAATACAAATTAGAAGAGGTAAGTTGATTTGAAACAAATAACTTCCAAACAAAAAAGGAACTTCAAAAATAAAATAAACAGAAATTTGATCGCAAACCAAATGTGCTAGAAAACAATTTCCAAGACAGAACGAGGCAAATCTAACCTTCACACGATCAGCATCAGACAATGGTCTTGAGGAGACATCTCGATTCAGCAACTGCTGTACAAAGTCAATCACTGGCAAAGGCTCTATAAATGCAGTAGAGGACATATCTGCATGACACAATATTACAAAGAGGGGAAATTACAGAGTGCAAATTTAAGTACTATAAACAGCATGAACCAGATACTTGAAGGGACTAGAGCCATAAACTATAATATAAGATGGCTTTTGCAACTGTGATACTCTGACTAGCAGGCAATGGAGGACACTAAGTTGAAAAAGCATATTACAATATATGCCATACAGGTACCCCAGATCAGAGAATACATGAACCAACCAATACTCACCAATATTTAGTGAAAGTCCCATCTGAGTTGGACGAATACTTTGGTAGAAACCACGCCAACTTTCCAATCCGTCCCCCAATGGCTGCCTTCTCCCTAGATCAGGAGAATAAAATGACCGACCCACAGGACAGTACCTACCATCAACCAAAAATATCTCAATACCATTTAAAATAAAATAAAAAAGCGAAAGTAGTCGCACCTCCTATTGCAAGAGGAAAAACAAAATCAATACCGAGATGTAGGTAATTCGCGCAGAACAATGTCAAGAACCTGCAGGGCTTCCTGAGGCGCATCAGCTTGCCTCCCCTGCAAAAAAAGTCCTAAATGATGTAGGTCAGCACGAGCAGCCAGCTTTATCACAACTCTAAATTCTCTCTCTCTCCTGCATCAAAAAGAAGAAAACTGCAATCATGTGCAAATGAAGGCAATGAAAATTTAAATTTAAAAGGAAAAATCAGACAAGTAAGAACCTTTGGCCGCCTCGTCCATCGTCATCGTCAAGGAGAGTGATTCTGAATTCCTTTGATAAAAAGGGAAGTGGCCCAGCAGTATACAGACTCTTTTTTCCATCATACGCAGGAAGACGCTTTCCAAGATGGGATTCTCTGTATAATCTCACCAGCTGCTCCATCACAGCCCGGTTGACTCCACGAGAAGAGACATCAGGTGTTATGGTAACCTAATATGGTATTAACACCTTTAGTTATCAACTTACTCTCACTAATGGATATAACAAATAAAAAGATGGAAAAAAAAATAGAGAACTCACATCATACTGGTGTAAATCTTTATCAGGTAATTCAGCAAAGAAGTGGTTAGCCTTGACTATACACCTTTTGCCAGTACTACCCTTGCCAGGCCTAAGTGGGAACCTCACAGATTTACTTGATTGTGGCGCAGGTTGAATTACTTGGCTAGAAGAACCTTCTTCCGGTATAGACAACTGCTGAAACTGCTGAGAAACATCTGACGGCTCAGGTGGTCGGGATGACGAACTCGTCTCAAATGGCATGGGATGAGGAGTCACCCCAGACGACTCAGGACTTAGGGTTGCTTGGTGCAGCTCGGGAAACTGTGAAGATCTAGTTGGGCCACCAGAAGAAGGTCCTCCTCCGCGGTCACCGCTACCCACACCAACACCCCCACCTCGACCACCGCCATATCCACCATGACCTGCTTGCTGGGTTGGCCCTCCTCTTCCCCTGCCTTGATATTCGGAGGTTCCACAATAGTGTTGCTGTTGCGGCACACCACGACCACGGCCACCACCATAACCTCCACGACCTCCTTGTTGCGACGGAGGACCCCGGCCTCTTCCACCACCCTGGTATCCTCCTCCACCTCCTCCCTGATGAGGTGGAGCACTCCTTTCAGATGGGCGCTGAGAGCCACGACCACTTCCACCACTAGTTTCCTGGGATTCAGAGCTCTCACCCCCAGCAGAAGGTTGTTCAGTTCTTTTCTTCCTCACCATAGTGATACCTGAATGCAAGGAAAAGATAATCAACAACTAGGATAGAATACCACAAGGGAGTCATATCATAAAATCCACCACACAGCTAATCAAAAGACGCATTAGAATACCAAGTAAAACCATGAAGAAGAAACATTTAGCCATAGACATGTAAGAACAGGAAAAAATTGGAAGACAGACAGAAACCGCATCTAGACCTTTCATTGCATATAACGACTAGGCTAATTCAAGTCATCAACAAAATTCATGATACATTAATCACCAGAAAAATAAAAAGAGAAGTAGTACCAACTACACTGGAACCATGACTGAAAAATGGTGAAACAACGTTAACTCATTCACAAGCTATAAAACAAAATTTAAGTACAGGATCATTAATTCACCAGAATCACATATTACATTTTGAAACCCACAGCCATATTACACACAACTGTCACAAAAACCCTAAAGCACTTGCAGCAAAAATCAAGAGACCGACATAGAAATTGAAAAAAATAAAATCGAAATTCAGCATAACCACAGACGGAGAAGTTCTGACCATCTCCAGCAAAGTACAAACCACGCCAAAAAAAAAAAAAAGTCACAAGAGGGTAAAAACGACGTCGTAAAACAAGTCACACAGTAAATAACTAACAAATATAGCAGATCCGGACGGAACAGTACACAAACACTAATAACAACAAAATCGAAACCCTAGCAGAGACTAGATCCATAACAGGAAACATACAGAATCGCATTCATCGTACATTAAATACGGCATAAAACCACCATTATTACCTCGAAACCGCTATCGGAAAACCGCTGTGAATTGGTTTTGAAAAAGAATGAAGATTCAAGCACGAGCAAAATTAAATTAAATTAAAAAAAAAAATCGAAGAGCTAAATTCTAAAAGGCCTACTCCTCTCTATAACCCTTCACCTATAAAAGAGTTGTTGGTGATTGAAAATGACAACTTCGTCCTTCCCTACTCCTTCTCACTCTCTTGTCCTATACTCATTACTGGCTCAATTTAACGTTCCAATTCGACTCGTATTTAATTTGATGAAATAATAATTCTATTATTAAATAATACTTGCTTATAAAAATTTAACTCATCTCATTTTTTATTCGCCGGAACTATTTATAATAGACACGATTCATATTATATAAACATTACTCAAACTTGAAATTATAATAATTTTGTGTCATAAATATTTAAATTTTATAAAGAATTTATTTAAAATATGAAGAATAAATTGAAAAATCCAAAAAAATGATTTTTTAAAATATGAGCTCGACCAATTTGATAATCGAATTCGAGTTGAATGCGATCCTAACATTTTCTTAAGGAATCGAATTCAAATAATACATATAAATTGGATTCGAAATCGGACTCATATAAATATTTATCAAGAGAAGTACGGACAACCGCTAAATGAATAGATTATATGCCCTACTCAATGCCTGCGGTCCGACGTGGCCATACTCAATTTTCATTGGTGATTACGTGGCTTTAGCTGACGTGTCACATCAAAATTGGACGAGTGTTGACCAACGTGGCCTAGCATTTTAACTCCATTAATTTAAAAAAGCTTCTTACACGCGCACTCTTTTGTTACTCGCTTATACTGTTCGAAACGTGTTAATAAGGCAAGCGAGTGTCGCTCACGATTCACCTTCGTGGATTTAAATATAACGATAATAGCTGAGGTCAAATGGATTATAATTGCTCAACAGTGAACCAATCAAAACTAAAATAGTAAATTATCGATAATAGAACTTTTGCAATTATTATTTAATTGTGGTCGATGCTTTCTGGAAGTTTCCTCTTTTTTTTTTACCCCTCCTTCGCTACCAAGTTGTTGGTATACAACTATTCACCATGGTGGCCAGTGGGGACCACCCTCATCTGACGGTTCATAGCTAGCTTTAGCTGTCTTTCACTTTTATCTTGAGCAGTCCGATCACCAGTCCATGTGTTCGCTCGCTGTAATCACCGTTCAAATCTTTATATGATAATAATCAACGGTTAATTTGACACTGCAGTGGGCCGAGGTTTCGGAACCGAACCGTAAAATTACGGTTCCAGTTCCGATTCTAGATAGAGATGGCCAAAGGACTGGACAGCCCATCAGGCATGTGGACCCCGTACGAGTCCATGCGGGCCTGGAACAGCACAGTTCGTGTGGGGCACAACGGCATAGCACAGCTCATACGTGGGTCGTGCTAGGCCAAGATTTTTGGCCCGCGAGCCATGTCGTGCCAAGGGTCGAGCATTGGTCCCGCACGAAAATGGGCCTGTTAGCCAATAATAATTTATAATTTAAATTTTAGATTTTAGATTTATTTTAAAAAAAAAAATCATTAACTCAATTTTCAGTTGATTTTAAATCTTAAATGTTAAAACTAATTAAACCATTATTAACAATATAGATAATTAATAGAAATATTTCTCAATTAAAAATAATAATGTTTGAAAGAGAAATGAATTATAATTTATTCATATGAAATGAAAAGTTATATATTACAAATAATATAAAATATGGAGTATTTAATTTTTTAAAAAGATTTTTTTGAAAATACATTAAGTGTTTAGTGATCATCATTCATCAGTAACAGTAAAAAAAAAATTAGATTTTATGATTTAAATTAATTGAAAATACATTAATTATTACTTAAATCATGATTTAAATATTTTAGATTTTAAGCCTGTGGGTCCGGCCTAGGCACGACCCATGTGGCCCGATAGGCCGGCACGGCTCACGGCCTATGTGGATTGTACCGATGGGTCGTGTTGGGCCTTATATTCACGACACGGCCCATTAATTAACAATGTCGTGTCGGGTCAACCCGCTAACACGAATGTGCCTTATCTTAACGGGTCAGGCCGTGGTTAGGCGCCCCGTTGGCCATCTCTAGTTCCGGACAACATTAATAAAAAAAAATTAATTAAATTAAATATAAATTAAATTTAAAAAAACTGTTACTATAAAAATATCAACACAATCAGAATCTTCATGGTTAAATGAGTATTATTCTACTTCTCAAATAATATCTCGATTTTTACAATCTTAAATAAATTAGCATTGTGTGAGAAAATTATTAGTGATTGTTGGCCGAAATAATCCACTTCAAGACTTTAGTAGCAAGGTAAGGAAATCTCAAGAAAAGTTTCGACAGTGGAGCCAATCCGAGTTTGGTGGAAGGAAAGTAAAACCTAGACAACTCACAAAAGATTTTCAATGCATGAAGGAAGAGGAATATCACCTTGTAGTTGGGAAAGGAATTTTGAAAATTGAGAAAAACAAATTGACAACTTCTTGAATGATGATGAGGTTTATAGGAGACAATGAGTTGGAATCTTGTGGCTTAAAGATTGAGATAAGAATCTGATTAAAGGGATTGAAAATGAAAGTGTGGTTTGGGTGATGGATGAGGATAATGTAGAAAATGTGGTATGTGGCTATTTTCATAAACTATTCACTTCCACAAACCCTATAATAGACCAAATGGAGGCATCCTTTGTGGGAACACATCACTGTGTTACATCAAATGAAATTTCAAAGGCCTTGAACCAAAGACACTGGAAATATGTGCAAAAATAAATGTTTCAAACATGCCTAGCCATCCTAAACCATCATAAAGATCTTTCTAGTATGAACCATACATTTATAACTCTTACCCCCAAAACAGAACCATCCAATAAAAATCACATAATTTCTTCACATTAGCTTGTGCAATGTTATTTACAGACTTATTGCGAAGACCATAATAAACGGATTAAAAGGCCATTTAGATTCCATAATCTCCCCCAATCAGAGTGTTGTCATCCCTAATATTTTGAGAGAAACAATCATATTTTGAGAGTCAAATTTGGCAAAAACCTCACAAAATATTTCACCTATTATTCGCTGATGACAGTCGCGTGTTCACTGGTATAACTCCTCAAGAATGTAGTTACTTGAATAGGATATTTGATATTTATGTGTGTGTCTCAGGTCAGATCTTTAATTTTTAGAAATCATCCATGTTATTTAGTCCTAATATAAACTGGAATATATCTGGAGATATCAACAAGATTATTCAGTTTAAGAATGTCTTAGCTCATTACAAGTATCTTGGGTTACCTTATATGGTGGGGAGAAATAAGAAAGCCCTATTCAATGATCTTAAGCTCAGGATTTTGAGTAAAATGAAATATTGACAGAGTAATCTCTTCTCTAGTGGTGGAAAAAAATATTTACAAAGGTTATGGTACATGCTATCACTTACTTCACTACGAGTATTTTTAAGATACCATGAAGCCTCTGTGATGATATCAAAAACAACTTTCCAACCTACTGGTGGGGGTCGAAAGAGAATGAGTGAAAGATATATTGGGTTGGCTGGCACGGGCTCAGTGAATCCAAAAGAGATGGAGGAATGGGGTTCAGAAGATTGGAAGCGTTTAACCAGGCTATGTTAGTAAAACAGAGATGGAGGATTCTTCAATCACCACATTTTTTGGTAGCGAGGATATTAAAAGCAAGGTACTTCAAGAGGAGTTGTTTTTTCGCATGCGAATATAGGCCACAACCCCTCCTTTATTTGAATGAGTATTCTTTTTTGGGGTAGAGAAATGAATCATATGGAGAATTGTGAATGAGGATTTAGCTATGATTTATGGAAGCAATTGGCTGGCTAGACCGACACTGTTCAAACCTTACTCCTCTTAAACTCTACTTGCACACGCAAAGGTAAAACAATTGATAGATGAGAGCAATAACTAGAATGTGGGAGTAATAAGACATCATTTTTTTACATAAGATGTGTAAGAAATTCTATCTATTCGTATTCCTAAACTCCCAATGGAGGATCTGTTTTGTTGACACTATGACAAAAGAGGATATTTTTCAATCAAGAGTGTTTATCATGTTGCTACTACTGACAAGAAAAGGTCGATGGGTATAGTAATTCTAGCAATCCTTGTACCTAGAACCAAGTGTGGTCTCTAGAGCTCCATACTAAGATTAGTGTTATAAAAAATGCTAAGCGTTAATTGGGCGATGGGGAAGCATCTAGTGCCTAAGCCTTCTAGGCGATGCCTAGATGGATGGACTAGGCTGTGTTAGATAGTTTTATTATTTTATTCAAAAAATTATAATAATTTTTGTAATTATGTAATTGATTATTTGAAAAAAATTATAAGCATGTCATCTTTCTTATCTTGTTCAATAGAATTATACCTTGGAACAACCCATAAACAAGTGGAGCGATATATGATCAAAAGTAAATGAGTTTGTCCAAATTGTACCTGCAGTTTCATCATGAAAAAATGACTTGTCACAATATGATGTTGTAATTCATATGTTAGTGACATAGTCGCATAATGGATTTTGATAATGCAACGAGAGTGAAGTTTTCGACGCGCAAAAATGAGACAATACAAAAAGATGTCGAAGCACACGATGGTGAAGAGCGAAGAATGTGAAGACTTGATACAATGAAGATTTTATATGAAGTCTTAGCTTATGGCTCTAATTGTAATGTGATTTGAGTATTCAAGTGCCTAAGATCATAGGAAATATGCACATTCACTTAGATGCATTAGGTTCATGTACAAAATGCATTAAAACCTTCATATTTGCATTTTTGGTACAGAGACCGGCATATCGATCCCTTACCGGTGTCCATACCGGTGAGATGCTGAGTTTTGCATGCTCACTAGAACCGACACGGACCTTACCGGTCACATACCGGTGGACCTGAGGAATGCACGCCTACTAGAACCGGCATAAACCAAACCGATTTCCATACCGGTATCATACCAGTGAGCCTAACGGCTAGTTCCTTTACTAGAACCGGCATGACCTAAACCAGTCATCATACCGGTGACCATACCGGTAGAGCTCTTCATATTGTACACACTGCAACCGGCAAGGACCAAACTGGTCACCATACCGGTCTAACAGCTAGTTCTTCAAACAGTAATATATCCGTTGGAGACCGGCATACCGGTGTCAGAGAACGGCATACCGGTCTCAGAAAGAGCTGTTGGGGCTTGCTTGCATTTTACTATAAATTGAAGCCCCAATTCGTTTTTGCCACACATGAGACATAACACACAACCTTCATACATCTCATAGAGCAAAAACAAGAGTGTTTATTAAACCTTCATAATCATATACACTCATACATCAAGCTCACACACATTGCGCCTTCTTATACACTTGTAGTGAGCTTAGATCACTTGGGTAACCAACTCACACAATCTTCTTTATCATTGTGAGTGCCCAAGTGTATTTTATAACTTTCTTATACAAAACACTTGCAGTTTGTGAAATCCCATTGTTTGGGTAATTGTAAAGATTTTCGAGTGAGCCTACGTAGAAAACTCAAAGTGTAAAGGTTCAGAGTGCACCTTACATAAAACTCTTGGTTGCGAGTGAGTCACAGAAACTCGTTATTAGTGAAAAGCTTCAAGCGCGGCTTGGGGGAGTGGACGTAGGTATTGTTGGCCAAACCACTATAAATCTCGGTGTCGTTTTCTCTATCCCTTAACTCTTTACATATTACAAGTTTTATTTATTACATGTTTATATATTAGAAACTTGCATATATGTTGTTTATTACAATAGAGAAAATTGACCTTAAGCATTAATTTGTAAAATAGCTTAAAATCGGCAAAGATTTTTATTTCCGGATATTTTAGCCGTAACCCAATTCACCCCCCTCTTGGGTATAGAGTTTGGTTTATCGCTATTACTTGTAGGGAATTTCAGTTGGTATCAGAGCGAGGTATACTCATTAAAGACTTAACCGTCCGAGAATAGATCATGGCATCTACAAGCAACTCATCAAATCTTGCCGAATGATTTTCAACAACTAGACCTCCATTTTACACCGGAACCGATTACAACTATTGGAAAATGAGGATGTTGAACTACCTTCTAGCCGTTGATCAGCCATCTTATTTGGTAATTACACGGGGTGCAAAAGGGCCAACGAAGAAGGATAACAATAGTGTTGAGATTCCAAAGCCGCCTTTAGAATGTGATAATGAGGATTTAAGACAAACCTCACAAAATGCCAAGGCACCGAACCAACTACTTTATGCTATTGATCGGAGTCAAATAAACAAGCTTCCGGAATATGGAAATGCATATGATTTATGGAAGTCTTTGGAAATGATCACGAGGGCACAAGCCAAGTGAATGAATCAAAGATCAACCAGTTTATGTGCGAATTGGACAACTTCAAAATGGAATCCGGGGAAGAAATTAATCACATGATTTCGAGATTCACAATCATCATCAATCATTTGGGCATCTTGGGAAAAATCATTGGGCCAACGGATCAGTGAAGAAAATCTTTAGATCACTTCCTAAGGAATATAGAAGCTACACCTCCTCCATTAGAGAAGCAAACGACATGAACACCTTAAAGTTAGATGATTTGGTCGGTAAATTGCTCGAGTATGATGTGGAAATCAAAATGGATCAAAATGAGGAAGATGAGAAGAGAACAAGGAAAAGTCTTGCCTTGAAAGTAAGAAGAAGAGATGACTCAAGCTCAAGTGAAGAAGATAGTGATGATGAGTTGGCAATAATAACCAATAAGGTCAAGAAGCTCCTCAAATCCGCAAAGATTAAAGGAAAATCAAATACGGATGAAAAGAAAGAAGAAAAATGGCCGCGGAATAACAAGAAAATTGTTTGCTATGAATGCAACAAACCGGGTCATATAGCTACCGATTGCCCATTAAGAAAAATGAAAGGAAAATCCAAGAAAAAAGCAATGAAAACTACTTCAACTTGGAGCGATATCGACTCCAGCTCATCCGAGGAGGAAGAAGTCAAAGACAAAACAATACCTTTCATGGCTATCGATGATGAGGATTTCTTCTTTGAAAGTGAAGAAGAAGAGGTACACAACTCTCAAGATTATAATGATTTACTTGATGTTTTTAATGACTTAAATGAGTTGTGTGATATTCTTAAGAAGAAACTAAAATTAGTTAAAAATGAGCATTCATCACTTAAAAATGATCATGCATCTTGTATGGATAAATTTCATGTTTTAGATAATGAGATTATATGCTTAAAGGCCAAACAAGAAAAAGAAATAACATGCTTAAATGATGAAAATGCATGTTTAAGAAATAAAAAGCTAGAACTTGAAAATATCATATCTAATATTGTTGGACAATTATGACCCATAACATCACTATTTGTACAGAACATGGTGTTGTTGTACAAATTAACTATGTGACAAAGGAAATTGCTATTTTATCATTTGTAATTGGATTACCAAGATACATAAATGATAAAAGTCCATATGATTAGTACCGGATTAATAAGATATGAGACAATATTAATCCACTAAGGTTTAATCATTAAAATATCCATAGTCGTAGTATTATCGAGATTGGACATCGATAATGCGGAATAGACTAGTATTGCACTTGTGCGCGTTGTGGGAGCATAACGACATAGTTCTCATATATTTGGGTATTGGATACTCATGCAAGTGTAATAGGAGGTTGTGTTTACCGATGGTACGGAAACAGCTTCGCTATGGATAGACCCCTCGGAATTCCATTGGTAGTATGACTATGTGTCTATGGAAGTCCGGATCAGGGTAGGTGTATTTGGTCTTAACCTGAGACTTGCACCGCTAATACTTGCGACAATAAATATACTTTGGTTTTGGTCGTCCATGGCTTTAACCGGTTCTATGTACACCTCTTCTAGGAATATTGAGAATCGTAGTGTATTGGGTGTGATGTCGAGATGGAAGTATCACTCCAGTCATATGGAGATGATGGTCACGTAGGATACGGAACTGGTGCTCTTATATGCTACAGCTATCGGGATAATATGACTAGGTCGTGCTTATCCGATTATAGAGACTAGTTACCAGAGATCTGATATGTGCTTCGTACGGGGCAGACACAATTCCAGCCCCATGCCTAGCACGTGACATCCGATACTGGATAGCAATACGTAATACTACGTATACTACGTCTGATACAGATTACATATTCCTTTAAGAATATTTCTAGAGAATTGGGTAGGCACGGTGCTTTGCTAGAAGCCAACCATGTCTTGTAAATCGGTAAAAACGTAGTACTAGGTACGTACGTGTTCGGATAGTCCGACGACCGGATTTACTGCCAACATATCCGGGGATCTCATGGGTCGCTTTCTGAAGATTCACCGATGACGTGTGACTCACACATAATTAATCTGGGATTAATTATTAGAGAGAGAAAATTAATCTAGGATTAATTACGGAGTATTTTATCTGAGATAAAATATTATTTAAAGAGAGAGAACGATTAATTTGGAATTAATCGATAAAATAATATATTCGATATATTATACGAAATTGGATTTCGACGCGGAATTAAAATTAGGTTTTAATTCGGGTGAACGAGTTAATTTAGAATTAATTCGCTAGCAACGTGAATATTAATTTTGCTAGGCATAAATATTTAATTAAATTTGATTTAATTACGTCGCAACGGAAAATTTGTTAATTCGGAATTCGAATCAAGTGGGGCCCGCAAGTCACATCACACGTCACTTCATTAGTCATTCATGTGATGGGTGTCTTGTCACCTTTTTGGTGATTGACAACTTGTCAATTTTTGAATTATGAAAGTAGATGGAAGGCTTTAATGCCTTGTACCTTTTTGACTTTGGATTTTTGGTATTAGATTTTAGAAATCAAAATACACAAAACCAACTCATCTTCCTCACTTCTCTCTCCCATAATTCACAGCTTTTGAAGCCATTTCCTCTCAAAATTCTCTCATGGCCGAGAGATGCAAGAAGGCTAATAGAAAGATTTGTGGCAAATTTTTCAATGATGCTAGCACATCCAATGGGTCAAACAAAGGTGATAGGGAAACCCATTCATGAGCATGGAATCACAAATCAAAGCTTGGAGCTTGGAGGACATCCATGGAGAGGCTTGGCCGAATACACAAAGAGGAAAAGCTTGAAGAAATTTTTGTGTTTCATCGCATCGCAAATCCGATCAAAGTGAGTATTTTCGCAACTTTACTTTGTTATATTCACACATTTCATTCTCTTAAATAATCTTGGTTTGACCTAGAAAACCCAACAATGGTATCAGAGCGGTTTTTAAGCGTGAAATTGGATTTAGGGTAAAATTGGGTAAAATTGATTTGAGCATGTTTTGATGAAATTGTTTGATTGAGTATGCTTGAATGATGATAACATAGTGTTATGCATGATCAATTTGATGAAAATTGAATTGGATCAATTTTTCCCCAAAAACTTGGCTTGGCCGAAAGTTTAGTGCCCTAAATGTCATGGTGATTTTTATTTTTGAATCATTGGATGAGTTTGAAAGACTTGGGAAATGTTGATTTAGGATTTAATTGGATTAAAAACGAAATCGGATATAAATCCCCAAATTGACGTGACTATATAGCATGGAAATGAATTGATTTTTTGATTCAATAATGTTGGACATGTGTTGATGAAGATTATCATGATTAATTATGTAAATTGGTGTTTTGGAAATATTAATTTGACTAATTAATTATGGCTAATGCACTTTAGTTAATTGAATTGTGAAATTTGGAATTTTGTAATTTAATTAGTTGGGCTAAGTTTGGAATTGAGCTTATAAAGTTGTATCTGGGCTTAATGGGCTTGGTTGGGCCAGGTTTGGTTTAGGTTAATTGGTTGGATCCAATTGGGCCCAAAACCATATCCATAAAGTCCAAATATAATTAAATAGGCCTTTAAAAAGTGTAATTATTTAATTTGGAATTAAATAAAGAATTAGTATTGAATACGAATTAAATTGGATTTAATATTGTAGTTTAATATAATTCAAGAATTCATACTTGAGTACTTATTCTTAAAACGAGTTGGACTCGCGCAAATCAAATCGTTGTTTGAACATTGGATGGTCATTAATTTCAGATTAATTAATTGGATTAGATTGATTGATAACATGTTTTGTGTGGATACATGGATGTGATGTATGAATAATGTATATCAGATATATATTAGATGGGTGAGGGAAATTTTGGAAATTGTTGTAATAAATTTAGAATTTATTAAATTGGACCTGCGTGTCCAGCCTATTACCTCTTGACTCTTTGTATTTCTCTTCTCACCTATTCCCCTCAATGTAAATGAGGTTTCTTTAGAAGTGTTATGTAATTGGGTAGAAGTAAGAATTGTGCTAGCGGGAGAGAGGAAATGGAGAGATTTGTTCTAGGAACAAAGTATTTTAATTTATTTGCGCGCCTTATTATGCTTTTAGAATGCATGCTTAAGGGTGAATGATGAGACCTAATCAAAGATAATTAATTGGTTTCCAATTATGCGAAAAAACCCTCAACATATATTAAGCGTTTTCCTTCCATTGAATGATTCATTCTCAAGATCCAAGAGTGGCACTGATTTGTTGGCCAAAGTCAAGACCTTTGTCCATCGCAGATGTGTTTGAATCATGAAGGCTTTGTTCCATATCGCATGTCTTGTCCAAGTTGTGATTTGTTGGCCAAAGTCAAGATCACTTCTTGTCCATCGACATCGATTACGAAGCTTTCCAAGGTCAATGGGTCCCGCTTAACTGGAATCATTAAGTTTATTGTGGCAAAGCCAATGCTTAGTTAATTCAGAGGAAAAAGGTTAGGAAAATATATTGGATATATTGGCATATGTTAGATATATGTTTCGGACTTGGATGTCCACCTACTGGATCTAGGAATTGGATGAGATCCAATTGATCTTAGAGATCTACCTAGTTAAATATCATACAACTTATTGGTCAAAGTCAAGGTTGTGTGTTATTTAACGGGATCCTAGCCCACTATGAAATAAGGTTTCCCGAGTACTCAACAGAGGGTTAGAGGCTCGCCGAAAAATAGTGGGAGGCAAGTATTAAATTTGCAATTTCGTTTAGATACTTGCCAATACGCGCTCATTTCAATTTTTCGTCAATACATAAATAAATATTAGTTGGACTAGTATTTAATCGTTGTTTTAAAATTAAACAGTTGGACTATATTCAAACTACTTCAATTTATAGTTGATTATATAATTGGATTATAGTAATCAATATATTTGAATTTAACTAATTAAATTATAGTTGATTATATAGTTAGACTATAGTAATCATTATATTAAATAGTACCTGAAATCGTTGATTGGATAGTTGGACTATAGCAATCAAGATAACTGAAAGATTATTGTTTAAAACATAATCCTGGGTGAAAATGTCTTTAAACGACTTTAATTTTCAGATTGGGAATAAAACCTCAGGATAGTCCTGGAAACTGAGAAGTTATTCTATTTGATAGAACAACATCTTGGGCCTAAGCCCGAAGTTGAGCAAATAGTAGAACATGATATTTGGAATATTCATGTGATGATAACTTAGTGCACAATCCATTATTCTTACATAAAATAAAAGACATAAAGTAAATTCTGAAAATTAAATACTGAAAAGTAAATTGCTGAAAAGTAAAAAAAAGTAAAAAGTAAAAGTAAAAAGTAAAAGTAAAAAGTAAAAAAAAAATAAAATGAAAGTAAATACTGAAAAGTAAATTGCTGAAAAGTAAATTACTGAAATTAAATAAAGTAAAAGTACAATAAAAGAAAATGCTGGGGTTAGAGGATCAACTTTTATTACTACTATTTTAGATATCTCCCTTAATATAATTTATTAACTTTGCGTGATAATTATCAACCAGCCATATAGGCGGTATCCTTTATTAAGTCAAATTAATAATTAATTACCAACCGACCAATCAGGCGGTATCCATACTTAGTTAGGTTAAAACCAATTTATAATTAATTTCCAACCGGCCAATATAGCGGTATCCTCATTAAGTCAGATTTTAAATAGTTTATATTTTATATTTAAGGGAGATTAATCTAGATAGCAATAATAAAAGCTTTACCTTTTACCCCAGCAAAGGGGTTTACCTCCTCATTGCTTGAAAAATAAAAACTGCAAAAGTAAAGAAAGAAAAGGTTGTGCGTAAAAGTAATTGCGGAAAGTAAAAACTGAAAAAGTAAAGAAAAGAAAGTGCGAAAGCGGAAATTAATTACTGGAAGCTGTAAATAAACAACAAGATACAATCTTCTTATATTCATTAGGAATTTCAAAGAAGAGAAAGTATGAATTTTACAAATGAAATGACTTGGTATTTATAGGCAAAATTTTGCCTATATCAAATCATCCATCAAATTCTCCACCAAATCCATTATTAATTTCTCCACTAATTACTCCACCAAATCCATAATTGCTCCACTAATTGCTTATCTTGTTTGGTGTTGATTTGATAATTTTTATTAATTATATTTTGCTTTGAAAATGATTGATAATGACTTTAATAATTACACATCACACACTTCTGGATGGTTCATCAATTTCGGTCATGAAATCTTCTGAATTCGAAAATATTTCTCTTTCAAAGTTGTAGATCTTTGAGTCTTCTTTAATCTGACACTTGAATCAGCTCAATCCGATATCTGAGTAAAACGTTATGCCCAAAATACGACAGATATGCAAAACTGGAATTCCCAAAACTGCA
>SKCR01007861.1:0-28481 GCA_019454045.1 Zanthoxylum bungeanum | reverse complement strand
ATTAATTGTGAAATTTGGAATTTTATAAGTTAATTAATTAGGGCTTGATTTTGGAAATTGGGCTTGTTAGTTTGTAATTGGGCTTTTGGTCTTTGTTGTAACAAAGTTGGGTTTAGGCAAAATTGGTTGGATCCAATTAGGCCCAAAACCGAATCCAAAAGGTCCAATTATGACTTAATGGACCTTTATTATTTAATTGGGCCTAATGGGCCAAAATTAATTTAAAGGCTTATGGGGTAACTCCCGGATTGGATTTTGGTTGTTCGGTTTGACCCGAGTTGACCAAAAGTCCACGCCTTATAGAAATTAATTAAAAGCCCATTGGACTTTAATTAAATAAAACATTAGATGTTAATCGGGCTTTGAGACCCGTTGCGATTAAATTTGGAATTTAAGTCGTAAAGGTTCGTTAATAAAGGTGTAATATTTAATTTGGAATTAATAATAAATTAGAATTAAATACGTATTAAATTGGATTTAATCATGTAATTTAATTTTATTTGAGAAATCGTACTTTGAGTACGTGTTCGCAATACGAGTTTGACTCGAACAAAATCAAATCTTTGTTTGAACATTGGATGATCACTAATAATCAAGATTAATTAATTTGATTGGTTGTTTGATAACATGCTTGTATGAATACATGGTTGTGATGTTTGAATAATGTATATCGGATGGATATTAGTCGGGTGGGACGATTTTGGAAATTGTAATAATTTGATTTATTAATTGGACCTGCATGTCCAGTCTTATCACCACTATACTCTTTGTATTCTCTTCTCACCTATTACCTCAATGTAAATGAGGTTTCTTTAGAAGTGTAGTGTAAAGGGTAGAATAAAATACATGTGCTAGCAGGAGAGAGAAAGTGAGAGATTTGATCTAGGATCAATGTAAAATATCCATCCGCATATCATTATTATTTTTACATATGCGCTTTATTATGTGTTTAGAATACATGTTTAAGGGTGTATGATGATGAGACCTTAACAAAGATAATAAATTGGTAGCCAATTTGCACGCGAAAAACCCTAGTTCATATCAAGTGTTTTTTCCTTCCATTGAGTGATTCTCACTCAAGATCCGAGATTGGCATTGGGTTGTTGGCCAAAGTCAAGCCCTTTGTCCGTCGAAGATGTGTTTGAATCACGAAGGCTTTGTTCCATATCGGTGTCTTGTCCAAGTGTGGTTTGTTCTGGCCAAAGTCAAGACCACTTCTTGTCCATCGACATTGATTACGAAGCTTTCCATGGTCAATGGGTCGCGCTTGACTGGGATCACTAGGTTTGTTGTGCCAAAGCCAAGGCCTAGTTGATTCAGAGGAAAAAAGTTAGGGTATTCATTCGATGTATAGGCATATATAAGATATATGTTTGGGACTTGGATGTCCACCTACTGGATCTAGGAGTTGGATGAGATCCAATTGATCTTAGAGATCTACCTAGTTAATTATCATACAATTTGTTGGCCAAAGTCAGATTGTGTTGATATTTAACGGGATCCTAGTGTTAGACATTATGTCCCATAGCGTCACTGTTTGTAAATGATATTGTATTATTGTACAAAATTAACTGTGATAATGAAATTGCCTTTTGCCGTTTTGTAATATTATTTACTTTGACTTATAAATGGCGAAATTCCATATGATTAGTACCTGGACTGAGAATGATATGAGACAGTATCAGTCCCCAAGGTTTAGTATAAATATCCCTAGTCGTAGTATTATCGAGATCTGGACATCGATAATGCGGAATAGACTAGTATTGCGCTTGTGCACGTTGTGAGGGCACAACGGCATAGTTCTCATATATTTAAGTATTGGATACTTATGCAAGTGCGATAGGAGGTTGTGTTTTACCGATGGTACGGAAAACAGCTTCGCTCTGGATAGACCCCGCGGAATCCCATTGGTAGTATGTCTACGTGTCTATGGGAGGCCGCATCAGGGTAGGTGTATATGGTCTTACCTGAGACTTACATCGCTAGTACTTGCGACATCGGTAAACTTTAGTTTTGGTGGTTGGGGACCTTAACCGGTTTGTGTACACCTCTTCTGGTTTATCGAGAATCGTAGTGTACTGGATGTGATGTCAAGATGGAAGTATCGCTTCAGACATATGGAGGTTGATGATCACGCAGGACACAGAACTAGTACTCTGTAAAAGGTTGCAACCGTCGGGACAATATGACAAGGTCAGGATTGTCCGATTTAAAGAGACTAGTTGCTTGATGTCCGATATATGTTTCGTACGGGGCAGACACATCTCCAGCCCCAGGCCTAGCATGTGATCATCCGATACTGGATCGATGTACGGAATACTACGGTATACTACGCCTGATACAGATCTTATATTCCTATAAGAATATTTCTGGAGAATTGGGTAGGCATGGCGCTTTGCTAGAAGCCAACCTTGTCTTGTAAATCGGTAAAGACGTAGTACGAGGTACGTACGTGTTCGGATTATCCGACGACCGTATTTACTGCCAAAATATCCGGAGATCTCTTGGGTCGCTTCCTGAAGATTCACCTATGATATTTGATTCGGACTTAATTAATCTTGGATTAATTGCGGAGAAACTTTATCTTGGATAAAGTGCCTAATTTAGAGAGAGAACGATTAATTGGAATTAATCGATAAAATTATTGTATTCGATATAATAATCGAAATTCGATTTCGACGCGAAATTAAAATTAGATTTTAATTCGGGCATACGAGTTAATTTAGAATTAATTCGTAAGCGACGTAAATAATAATTTCGCTAGGAGCGATTATTTATTTAAATCCGATTTAATTAACGTCGCGACGCAAGTTCGGTATTTCGGAAATATCGAACCCGAACGCGTGAGTGGACGTGGGCCCACTTTCATTTGGGAACGTGTGGGGCCCACATGACACTTGTCATTATATGCATTATTTTTTGATAAGGCATTGCATGTTATAGTGTACAAAACACTCTAGGCATTGCATGGTGATAGTGTGCATTACACTCAAAGGCTTTGCATGGAGTTTGAGTGTTTGACACTCTAAGCCATTGCATGGTTTATGTCATAGATTTATTATTATTTAATAAATTTTATAACATAAATATAAATTGATTTTTGGTAAAACAAAGATCAATTAGACTTTACACAAAATCTTCTTCTCTCTCAAATTGCCGAGAACTCCATTGACAAGGGCAAGGAAGATTTGATCTTCTATTTCTCCAATTTTTGCTAGCACAAGCAAGGGATCAAAAGAGGTGATAGGGAAACCATCAAAGAGCTTGGAATACAAAAGCTTGGAGCTTCAAGTCTTCTTCCTCCTCTTGGCCGAATCTTCCAACACTTGGAGCTTCACCATTTGATCATCTTCTTCATCACATAGCTTTGTAAGTATGATTCCGCCATGCTTCAAGTCTTTTATATATATTCATTTATAGTATTTCATGAATGCTTAATCTTTCCTTGGGACATATTATAGAAACCAACACTAGCCCCCACAGGAAACACGGTTTCCCGAGTACTCGACAGAGGGTTAGAGGCTCGACGACAAATAGTGGGAGGTAAGAATTGAAATTGCAATACTCGTTAATTACTAGCATACGCGCTGTTTCAATTATTTCGTCATTAGATTAAATGTTAGTTAGACTAATATTTAATTGTTGTTTTAATAAACAGTGGACTGTATTATACTTGATTATAATATTGGATTATATTAATCATATATTGAATTAATTAATTCAGTTTACAGTTGATTTTATAATTGGATTATAGTAATCAATGTAATTGAGGTTAATTTAATTTGGATTATATTTGATTATATAGTTGGACTATTATAATCATTATAATATATATAGTACCACTAATCGTTGATTAAATAGTTGATCTATTGTAATCAAGATAAAATTGAAAAGTTGGACATTTAAATATAATCTGGGATTAAAATATTTTAAATAATTTAATTTTCAAATTGGGAATAAATAATAGGTTACTTTATTTGATAAAATAACTTATTATACTTTAAGCCCAAAATTAAGCGAAATAAGTAGAGCATAAAATCTTTGGAAGATTTATGTGATGATGACTTTAATGCTTAATAATATACTTGTCATAAATCTAATATTAGATTTAAGAAGTATTAAAATTGCAATTTATAAATTCTTGGAGAATTATTGACTATTCTGGAGGAGATAAAGTCAAAGTTTGCAATTGGGCATGTAGCACGAGGTGCACATCGTTTCGATATTCCGAAACCCAAGGCTTGGCCAAAGGTTTGTGAAATATTGAAAAGATAATTGACATATCCCAAAGTGACTACCATTTGGATATGGCCGACACGAATGAATTAAAGAAAGGGCAAGGCTCTTACTTTGAAAACGTTTGTCTTAGTTATGTTCACAGCTAGTATTGAAATAGATTTTAAATAACTTAGTGTGGTACATAAAATATATGTATTGATGTTCAGAATCTGCTGAGCAGGATACTGACTTCAAGCTGAGATTGCTCTGCGAATCAGAAACGGGACGAAAGTCGCTGTTTCGACCGTAGATACCTAAGTTTAGGAACTACCCTTCGGGTGTGTACTTGAATTAGGAACTGTTATAATGTAACTAGTTTGACTAGAGACATTATCTCTATATCAGTGTTTAATCCGTTGCGGATAACCTTTATATTATAGAACACTAAGTGTTTTATTATATAAAGATGATACTGAGATAAATACAATTAGATATTAAATAACAGAATTTATATTTTGAATATACATAAAATCTCAAACATATAAAATGACAAATAAATAGCTCAATTGATTTGATCAATAGAGACTTATTTGTGGCATTGTTTTCTAGGACACAATTTAACGAGACTCGTATATCCACACTTTTGAAGGGTGAGTACTAGGATTGATTTGACTATTCAAATAAAGTCTACGAATCTAGTTTGTTAGGTAAGTAGAAAACTACCTAAAACACTGTTTACTTGGTAATAGTGTAAGAGCCACCGATCTCTTAGCCCATTCATGGTGAAGTTAGTGGGCCCAATATCTAGCTAGGCTAGATGTGAACATGAAATTTCGTGACCTTAACGGATGTGGCATCACGTTATGGTTATGTGTTTCTTTTGAAGAACACAAATCAGAAACTTTTAGAGTTTCGACATGAAATAGACAAACAGATCGGCTATAGTATTATTCCGCCACGGTAAGACCGTAATGGAAAATACTTGAGCAGTAAGTTTCGTACATACTTGAAAGAGTATAGTATTCTTTCAAATGAGGACTCCTCCCGGAACACGTCAAGTGACGGTGTGTCCGAACGGATTAACCGAATCATGTTAGACATGATAAGGCTAATCATGAGTCGCTCTGAGCAACCATTTCCTTCAACAGATAAGTTTTAACAGGCAATAACTTATTTAGAATAAGGTTCCATATAAATCTGTTTGACAGATATCCATATAGGATATGAACAGGGAAGAAACGAGGTTTCTCATTCCTGATAATTTGGGTATGCCAGACATAACGTTGGATGATACCAAACTAAGGACCCAAATTGGATAAGTGCCAATATAGGTTATCCTAAGGGAAGCCATAAGTATAGTACTTATAAATCTCACATGAGAACAATGTGATTGTCGCTCACCATGCGGTTTTTCCTGAGAGGAATACCGATATGCAGTGGTCAGTGGGAGGATAGTAATACTCGATGAAAATCGGAGTAATACTGTTTAAGGCACAAGGTCCGTAATGGAACACAAATAGTTCATCTATGATGAATCTATACCATTAATCTTCAATTACACAAGAAACTCATAGATCGGATAGAGTCAGAAAACAGCCTAGGGTATGGGTTTCTGATCTAACCTCATAAAGATGTCAATCTTATGAAGGTACATCCACCGACTACGTTTTGAGGAAGTGATACGAGGTATCGAAGCAAGCATAAGGTTCTTGGAACTGACGTTTTGATGTAATCATAATGGAGTATGATTTAATTCAAAACGAAATGATTCTTGTGTATATAAAAGGGTTAGTGGGAGTGCACTGACATGAATGTCATGTAAAATAATGATAATATGTCACTTCTTGGAAATGAAATTCCTATAAAGCAATCGGTGAAAGCTTGGCTTTCATAAGAAATTCTCCGTAGAATTCTGGGGAGTAACAAACCTTTATTCAAGGAATAAAGATCTACTGGGATAGATTTGGAGTTGTTAACACTCTCTGGGAAATTGTACATTTAAAATGTACTTGATATGGTGTCTCATACGCTTTGAGCATATGGAGTCCAATCAGGACAATCCAAGTGATAGTCATTGGATTGAAGTTAAGGACATCTATTAGTATCTTAGAGAACTAAAGATTCTGTATTAAATTATGGAGTAGGAGAACTTGAAGTGACTAGGATCACTGCTGCAAGTTTCCAAACCGGTAAATACTGGCGGTACTATAAAGTTTGAAAGACGGGACAGTAAGCTGGAAATATTCGAGCAGATAACTGTTGCCGAATAACAACAAATGCGGATTATTGCTGCAGCTGAGGCAGCAATAGAAGCCATTTGGATCGATAATAAATCTAATTAGATTAGATATAGTTCTTTAGCAGCTGAGCTAGGCGTCAGCACAGGCTAATGAATTAAAGGTCTCATCGACGATCCAGATATATACTTCTATATCATCTGATTCGTTCGGATCATACATCGTGGTGATGTGATGATCGTGTAAATCGCGTCAGACGATATTTAAGCAAATCGCTGACGAAAACCTTTCCTCAGCAATTTGAGCGAATTGTACATAGTTCGGGTGTTAGACACTCGAGTGCTGGCTATGTGCCAAGTGGGAGATTGTTGGATAATATGACCCATAGCGTCACTATTTGTACAGATCACGGTGTTGTTGTACAAATTAACTATGTGACAAGGAAATTGCACTCTCATCATTTATGATTAAATCACCATAAATGTATAAATGAAGAGAGGTCCATATGATTAGTTCCTGGATTGAGAATGATATGAGACAGTATCAATCCCCGAAGGATTAATCATTAAATATCCCTAGCCGGAGTATTATCGAGACAGGACATCGATAATGCGGAATAAGCTAGTATTGCACTTGTGCGCGTTGTGAGGGCACAACGACATAGTTCTCATATATATAAGTATTGGATACTTATGCAAGTGCGATAGGAGGTCGTGTTTCACCGATGGTACGGGAAACAGCTTCGCTCTGGATAGACCCCTCGGAATCCCATTGGTATTATGACTATGTGTCTATGGGAGGCCGAAATCAGGGTTGGTGTTATAGTCTTAACCTGAGACTTGCATCGCTAATACTTAAGATAATCGATAGACTTTAGTCTTGGTGGTGGTACAGGGCTTTAACCGGTTCTGCGTACACCACTTCTGGTTTATCAGAAAGTCGTAGTGTATTGGGTGTGATGTCAAGACGGAAGTATCACTTCAGTTATATGGAGATGATGTCACGCAGGATACGGTACTAGTGCTCTTAAGTGTTGCGCAACCATCGGGATGTTATGACCAGGTCATGCATATCCGATTATAGAGACTAGTTACCAGACATCCGACATGTGCTTCGGACGGGGCAGACACTTATCCAGCCCCAGCACTAGCACGTGACTATCCGATACTGGGCCGATATACACAATACTACGGTATACTACGCTTGATACATATCTATATTTCCTGTAAGAATATTTCTGGAGAATTGGGTAGGCATGGAGCTTTGCTAGAAGCCACCTTGTCTTGTAAATCGGTATAAACGTAGTACGAGGTACTTACGTGTTCGGATATCCGACGACCGTATTTACTGCCAACATATCTGGAGATCTCATGGGTCGCTTCCTGAAGATTCACCGATGATGTATAACTCGCACTTTAATTAATCTGGGATTAATTAGAAGAGAGAGAAAATTAATCTGGGATTAATTGCGGAGATATTTTATCTGGGATAAATATTAATTAAAGAGAGTGAACGATTACTTTAGAATTAATCGGATAAAATAATATATTCGATATATTATATGAAATTGGATTTCGGCGCGGAATTAAAATTAGATTTTAATTCGGGCGAACGAATTAATTTTGAATTAATTCGTTAGCGATGTGAATAGTGATTTCGCTAGGCGTAATCATTTAATTACGACGCGACGGAAAATTCGTTAATTGGAATTAGCGAACCCGAGCCCGAGCGTGTTTGCGAGCGCATTCGTATTCAAATTCGAGAGTGCGGCACGCAAGTCATGTCAAGCGTCAAATTGTTGGATAATATGACCCATAGCGTCACTATTTGCACAGATCATTGTGTTGTTGTAGCAAATTAACTATGTAATAAGGAAATTGCACTCTCATCGTTGTGATTAGATCACCATAGATATATAAATGAAGAGAGAGAGGTCCCTATGATAGTTCCTGGACTGAGAATGATATATGAGACAGTATCAGTCCCCAAAGGTTTAATCATTAAATATCCCTAGTCGTAGTATTATCGAGACTGGACATCGAATGCGGAATAGACTAGTATTGCACTTGTGCGCGTTGTGAGGGCACAACGGCATAGTTCTCATATATATAAGTATTGGATACTTGTGCAAGTGCGATAGGAGGTCGTGTTTCACCGATGGTACGGGAGGAAACAGCTTCGCTCTGGATAGACCCTTCGGAATCCCATTGGTATTATGACTAGGTGTCTATGGGAGGCCGAAATCAAGGTAGGTGTGTATAGTCTTAACCTGAGACTTACATCGCTAATACTTACGACAATCGGTAAACTTTAGTTTTGGTGGTGGGGGATCTTAACTGGTTCTGTGTTCACCTATTCTGGGTTTATTAGAGAATCGTAGTGTATTGGATGTGATGTCAAGACGGAAGTGTCACTCCAGTCATAATGGAGATGATGTCACGCAGGATACGATATTAGTGCTCTTAAAGTGATGCGCATCCAATCGTGATATTATGACCAGGTCATGAATATCCGATTATAGAGACTAGTTACCAGACATCCGATATGTGTTTCGGACGGGGCAGACACTTATCCAGCCCTAGCCCTAGCACTTGATTATCCGATACTGGGCCGATATGCACAATACAATTGTATACTACGCTTGATACAGATCTAGATATTCTTTGATGAATATGTCCGGAGAACTTGGAAGGACTTGGTGCTTTGCTAGGAGTCGACCTTGTCTCGTAAATCGGTAGATAGAACGTAGTACTTGGTACGTACGTGATTCGGATACTCCGACGACCGTATTTACTGCCAGATTATCCGGGGATCTCATGGGTCGCTTCCCGATAATCCACCGATGACGCACAACTCGCACTCTTGAATAATCTGGGATTATATAGAAGAGAGAGAAAATTAATCTAGGATTAATAACGGAGATATTTTATCCGGGATAAAATGTCGTCTAAAAAGAGAGAGAACGATTAATTCGGAATTAATCGATGTATTAATATATTCGATATATTAGACGAAATTAGATTTCGACGCGGAATTAAAATTAGATTTTAATTCGGGCAAACGAGTTAATTAAGAATTAATTCGTTAGCGACGTAAATAATAATTTCGCCGGGGGCGATTATTTATTTAAATTCGATTGAATTAACGTCGCGACGTAAGCTCGGTTATTCGGAAATATCGAACCCGAACGCGTGAGTGCACGTGGGCCCACTTTCATTTGGGAACGTGTGGGGCCCACATGACACATGTCATTCTAATGCTTTGCATGTAGATTGTGTACATTGTACTCAATGTCATTGCATGTAGATTGTGTACAATGCACTCAATGTTATTGCATGGAAATTGAGTGTTTTATACTCTAAGCCATTGCATGTTATGTGTCATAATTTTATTATTAATTTAATAAATTATGGCATAAATATAAATTGATTTTTGGTAAATCATTTTAATTAACATAACACAACTTTTCTCTCTCAAATTCTCTCATCTCTCTCACGCCCAAGTGTGGCTTTCTTCACTGGTTTTGAACCAGTTTGGGCGTGAGCTAAAGGGAAGCAAGAGTGGTGTTTCTCATGGTGAGAAATCAAGTGCTAGCACACTTACAAGTCTTGCGAAGGTGGTAGGGAGGTTCGACCATGAGACGGGATCCATCCGACGAAGCTAGGAGCTCCGTTTCTTCACTAAATTTTCTGTTTTTGTAGGCAGTGGACTGCATGCAGTGGGCTTACATGGCAGTGCGTTTTTTTGGGTTCATTTGTCTTCAAATCGACTCTACCGATCAATGTGAGTATTCCGCTACCTCCGTTGATGTGTTTACACATAATTTCATGTCTTGATTTGATCTTGGGACCTTAGAATTTACCAACAATGGCATCAAGAGCTAATGTTGCAAGCATGAAAAATGTAGGGCTTAAAATTTGGGTAAATGTTTGTTGAGCATGATTTGAATAAATTGCTTGTTTGAGTATGCTTATAACATGATTTATTGCATTTTGGTTGGACCAATTTGTTGAAAATTGATTTGGAATAATTTTCCCCAAAATATTGATGTTGGCCGAATGGTGTGATGAAATTGATTGAAGCATGTTCTTGTGAAATTTGATGAATAAGAATGCTTACATGTATATAGAATGATGTTACATGGAATCAATTTTATGAAAAATGCATTGGATGATTTTTCCCCAAAAATTCCACCTTGGCCGAATGTGTAATGCCCTAATGTCTTGGTGTTTTTGGTTTTGTGACATTGGATGTGTATGAAATCAAATCGGATGGTGATTTGATGTCGATTGTAGGTTCGATTGGATCGAAACCAAATCGGACACAAAATCCCTCCTTGGCCGAGAGCATGAAAGCATGTAAATGGGTTTGATTTTTCATTATGTGTGTTTGACATGTGATAATGAATTAAGTATGATTAATTGGACTAATTTGGTGTTTTAAAATGTTGATTTAGTTGATTAATCATATAATGCACTTTAGGTAATTAAATGCGTAATTGGATTAGTGTGTAATTAATTATTTAGGCTTAAATTGGATTTGGGCTTGAATTGTTGTTGTTTGGGGCTATTGGGCTTGATTTATCAAGTTTGGTTTAGGCCAAGTGGATTGGATCCAATTGGGCCCAAAACCTTAACCATAAAGCCCAATTGCGACTAATGAACCTTTAATGTTCAATTGGGCCTAATGGGCCAAGATTGATTTATGGGCTTATGGGGTAAATCCCGGATTGGACTTTGGTTATCGGTTTGACCCGAGTTGACCAAAAGTCCACGCCTTAAGAAATCAATCAAAAGCCCATTGGACTTAATTAAATTGACGTTGGACGTTAATCGGTCTTTGAGACGCGTTACGATTAGATTTGGAATTTAAATCGTAAACGGTTTATTAAATAAAAGTGTATATTTAATTTGGAATTGAAAAAGTGAATTAGTATTAAATACATGTTAATTAGATTTAATGATGTAGTTTAATTTAATTCATGAATTCGTACTTTAGTACTATTCGCCAAAAACGAGTTTGACTCGAACAAAATCAAATCGTTGTTTGAACATTGGATGATCACTTAATTATCAGATTAATTAATTTGATTAGATTGATTGATAGCATGCTTATGTGTGTGAATACATGGTTGTGTTGAATGAATAATGTATATCGGATGGATATTAGTCGGGTGGGCAATTTTAGAAATTGTTGTAATAAATTCGATTTATTAAATTGGACCTGCGTGTCCAGCCTTATCACCTTCTTTCTCTTGTATTCTCTTCTCACCTATTCCCCTCTATGTATATGAGGTTTCTTTAGAAGTGTAGTGTAACGGGTAGGTTTGAAGTAGTACAAGTGCTAGCTTGAGTGAGAAAGGGAGAGATTTGATCTAGGATCAATGTGTTAAGTATCCATCCGCATATCATTATTATTTTATTTCATACTCGCTTTATTATGTATTTAGAATGCATGTTTAAGGGTGTATGATGATGAGACCTTAACAAAGATAATTAAATTGGTAGCCAATTTGCACGCGAAAAAACCCTCATTTTATATTAAGCAATTATCCTTCCATTGAATGATTCTTGTTCAAGATCCGAAGTTGGCATTGGTTGTTTTTGACCAAAGTCAAGACCTTTGTCAATCAAGGATGTACTTGAATCATGAGAGTTTTGTTGCATATCGGTGTCTTGTCCAAATCGTGATTTTTATTGACCAAAGTCAGATCACTTTTTGTCCAATGACATTGATTACGAAACTGTCCTCGTCAATGGGTCCCGCTTAACTGGAATCATTAGGTTTGTGTTTGGCCAAAGCCAAGGCCTAAATGATTCAGAGGATATGGTTAGGAAAATGTATTGGATACATTGACATTATACATATGTTTCGGACTTGGATGTCCACCTAACCGGATCTAGGAATTGGATGAGATCCAATTGATCTGTGAGATCTACCTAGTTAAATAGCATACAGCTTTTATTGGCCAAAGTCAGGGTTGTGTGTTATTTAATAGGATCATAGCCCACTAGGAAACACGGTTCCCGAGTACTCCACAGAGGGTTAGAGGCTCGACGAAAAATAGTGGGAGGCAAGTATTGAATTTGCAACATTCGTTCGAATACTCGCTAAACACGCTCATTTATTTTACTCGTCATATTTATTAAAAGTATTAGTGGACTAATATTTTATGTTGTTTTAAATTATATATATAGTTGGACTATATACAAACTCATTCAATATATAGTTGATTTTATAATTGGATTATAGTAATCATATAATGAATTAAATGATAGTTGATTTATAATGGGATTATAGTAATCAATATTAAAATTATAGTTGATTTTATAATGGATTATAGTATCAATATAATTGAATTAAATGATAGTTGATTTTATAATGGGATTATAGTAATCAATATTAAAATTATAGTTGATTAAATAATTGGATTATGTAATCATTATATAAATAGTACCTTAATAATTTCATTAAATAGTTGGACTATTAAAATCAAGTAAAGAATTGAAAAGGTTTGAATATTTAAAATATATTAATCATGATTAAATGTTTTAAATGATTTAATTTTCAATGGAATTAATAATAGGTTAATTTATTTGATAAAATAACTTATTATTACTAAGCCCATAATTAAGCAAATAGTAGAGCATAAAGTCTTTGGAAGATTTATGTGATGTTGACTTTAGTGCTTAATTAATATACTTATAATAATCTATCTTTAGATTTAAAGTATTATTAAGTTGCAATTAATAATTCTTGGAGAATTAATTGACTATTCTAGTGGAGAAAAAGTCAAAGTTTGCAATTGGGCATGTTGCACCAGGTGCACATCATTTCGATATTCTAAAACCCAAGGCTTGGCCAAAGGTTTGTGAAATATTGAAAAAGGTAATTGACATATCCCAAAGTGACTACCATTTGGATATGGAAGACACGAAGGAATTAAAGAAAGGGCGAGGCTCTAACTTTAAAATATTTGTCAAAGTTATGTTCACTAGTAGTATTAAAATTGGATTTAAATATAGTGTGGTACATAAAATATATGTATTGACGTTCAGAATCCGCTGTGAGCTGGATACTGGCTTCAAGCCGAGATTTCTCTACGAATCGGAAACGGGACGAAAGTCGCTGTTTCGACCGTAGATACCTAAGTTTAGAAACTACCCTTTTGGGTATGTATTTAAATTAGGAACTGTCATAATGTAACTAGTTTATCTAGAGACATTATCTCTATATCAGTGTTTAATCCGATGCGGATAAAACCTTTATATTCTAAAACACTAAAGTGTTTCATTATGTAAAGATGATACTGAGACAAATACATTGGATGTAAATAACAGAATTTATATTTTGAATATAAATAAAATCTCAAACATATAAAATGACAAATAAATAGCTCAAATTGATTTGATCAATGGAGACTTATTTGTGGCATTATTGTCTGGGACACAATTAAACAAGACTCGTATATCCACACTTTTGAAGAGTGGGTACTAGGACTGATTTGACTATTCAAATAAGGTCTACGAATCTAGTTTATTAAACAAGACTCGTATATCCACACTTTTGTAGAGTGGGTACTAGGACTGATTTGACTATTCAAATAAGTCTGCGAATCTAGTTTATTAGGTAAAATACCTAAAATGCTATTTACTTGGTAATAGTAAAAGGGCCACCGATCTGTTAGCCCTATTCATGGTGAAGTAAGTGGGCCCATATCTAGTTTGGCTAGATGTGAACATGAATATTTCGTGACCTTAACGGATGTGACATCACGTTGTGGTTATGTGTTTCTTTTGAAGAACACAGATCGGAAACTTTAGAGTTTCGACACGAAGTAGACAAACAGATCAGCTATAGTGTTATTCCGCCACGGTAATACCATAATGGAAAATACTTAAGCAGTAAGTTTCATATATAAATGAAAGAGTACGGTGTTCTTTCATTTGAGGACTCCTCCCGAGACACGTCAGTTAAACGGTGTGTCCGAACCAAAAACCGAATTTTGTTGGACATAATAAGGTTTATCACGAGTCGCTCTGAGCTACTATTTCCTTCAACAGGATATGTATTAACAGTGCAAAACTTATTTAGAATAAGGTTCCATATAAATCTGTTTGACAGATATCATATAGGATATGAACGGGAAGAAACGAGGTTTCTCATTCCTGATAATTTGGGTATGCGAGGCATAGCGTTTGGATGATACCAAACTAAGGACCCAAATTGGATAAGTGCCAATATAAGTTATCCTAAGGGAAACCTTAAATATAGTACTTGTAAATCCCACATGAGAACAATGTAATTGTTGCTCACCATGCGGTTTTCCTGAGAGGAATACCGATATGCAGTGGTCAGTGGGAGGATAGTGATACTCGATGAAAATCGGAGTAATACTGATCAAGGCACGAAGTCCGTAATGGAACACAAATAGTTCATCTATGATGAATCTATACCATTAATCTTCAAATACACAAGAAACTAGTAGATCGGATAGAGTCAGAAAACAACCTAGGGTATGGGTTTCTGATCTCGCCCCATAAAGATGTCAATCTTATGGTGGTGTACCATCCGACTACGTTTAGAGGAAGTGATACGAGGTATCGACTCCCTGTTATGGCAAAGTGCCATGAGTCCGAAATGGATTCCATGTATAACAACTATGTTTGGATACTAGTTGTTGTACCACAAGGCGTTGTGCCTATGGTACATTAAAGGTCTTCAAGGAAGACATACATGGAAGACAACATACCAACGTGCAAACCTAAGGTTTTGACGGAAAGGTAGCGTTATCAACATTATGTTAATAACGGTTCAACCTTTTTACCTGTTGCCATGATAAATCCATTTTGAAGATGCTTGTTGATAACTGTATATTTCATTGATGAAATATGTCAGTTACAAATCAAAATCATTTCCTGAAAAGGAAACCTTTTGGAGGATGCTTACAACATCCTGACGATTTTGTATAACCGACAAACAAGGTTTGCGGGTTATTCGATCCATGTTTGGATTGATGCAAGCATAAGGTTCTTGGAACTGTTATTTTGAAATAATCATAATGGTTTATGATTTGATTCAAAACTAAATAATTCTTGTGTATATAAGGAGGTTAGTGGGAGAGCGCACTGACAGTGTAATTCCCATAAAGCAATTGGTGAAAGCTTGGCTTTCAATAGAAATTCTCCGTAGAATTCTGGGGAGTAACAACCTTTATTCAAGGAATAAAGATCTACTGGGATAGATTTGGAGTTGTTAACACTCTCTGAGAAATTGTACATTTAAAATGTACTTGTATTGGTGTCTCATATGCTTTGAGCATATGGAGTCACAATCGGGTCAATCCAAGTGATAGTCACTGGATTGAAGATTAAAGAACATCTGTTAGTATCTGAGAGAACTAAAGATGTTGTCTTAAACTATGGAGTTGGAGAACTTGAAGTGACTGGGATCACTGCTGCAAGTTTCCAAACCGGTAAATACTGCGGTACTATAAAGTTTGAACACCGGGACAGTGAGCTGGAAATCTTCCTAGCAAGATAACTGTTGCCGAATAAACAACAAATGCGGATCATTGCTGCAGCTGAGGCAGCAATAGAAGACCATCTGGGTCGAAAATAAATCTAATAGACTAGATAAAGTTCTGTTAGCAGCTGAGCTAGAGTCAGCATAGGCTAAGGAATTAAAGGTCTCATCGACGATCCAGATATATACTTCTGTATCATCTGATTCGTTCGGATCATACATCGTGGCAATGTGATGATCGTGTAAATCGCGTCAGACGATAATTAAGCAAATCCGCTGACGAAAACCTTTCCTCAGCAATTTGAGCGAATTGTACATAGTTCGAGTGTAGGACACTTGAGTGACTCGCTACGTGCCAAGTGGGAGATTGTTGGATAATATGACCCATAGCGTCACTATTTGCACAGATCATTGTGTTGTTGTAGCAAATTAACTATGTAATAAGGAAATTGCACTCTCATCGTTTGTGATTAGATCACCATAGATATATAAATGAAGAGAGGTCCCTATGATTAGTTCCTGGACTGAGAATGATATGAGACAGTATCAGTCCCCAAAGGTTTAATCATTAAATATCCCTAGTCGTAGTATTATCGAGACTGGACATCGATAATGCGGAATAGATAGTATTGCACTTGTGCGCGTTGTGAGGGCACAACAGCATAGTTCTCATATATATAAGTATTGGATACTTGTGCAAGTGCGATAGGAGGTCGTGTTTCACCGATGGTACGGGAAACAGCTTCGCTCTGGATAGACCCTTCGGAATCCCATTGGTATTATGACTAGGTGTCTATGGGAGGCCGAAATCAAGGTAGGTGTGTATAGTTTTAACTGAGACTTACATCGCTAATACTTACGACAATCGGTAAACTTTAGTTTTGGTGGTGGGGGATCTTAACTGGTTCTGTGTTCACCTATTCTGGGTTTATCAGAGAATCGTAGTGTATTGGATGTGATGTCAAGACGGAAGTGTCACTCCAGTCATAATGGAGATGATGTCACGCAGGATACGGTATTAGTGCTCTTAAAGTGATGCGCATCCAATCGTGATATTATGACCAGGTCATGAATATCCGATATAGAGACTAGTTACCAGACATCCGATATGTGTTTCGGACGGGGGCAGACACTTATCCAGCCCCAGCCCTAGCACGTGATTATCCGATACTGGGCCGATATGCACATACAATTGTATACTACGCTTGATACAGATCTAGATATTCTTTGATGAATATGTCCGGAGAACTTGGGAAGACTTGGTGCTTTGCTAGAGTCGACCTTGTCTCGTAAATCGGTAGAACGTAGTACTTGGTACGTACGTGATTCGGATACTCCGACGACCGTATTTACTGCCAGATTATCCGGGGATCTCATGGGTCGCTTCCCGATAATCCACCGATGACGCACAACTCGCACTCTTGAATAATCTGGGATTATATAGAAGAGAGAGAAACTTAATCTAGGATTAATAACGGAGATATTTTATCCGGGATAAAATGTCGTCTAAAGAGAGAGAACGATTAATTCGGAATTAATCGATGTATTAATATATTCGATATATTGACGAAATTAGATTTCGACGCGGAATTAAAATTAGATTTTAATTCGGGCAAACGAGTTAATTAAGAATTAATTCGTTAGCGACGTAAATAATAATTTCTCGCGGGGGGCGATTATTTATTTAAATTCGATTGAATTAACGTCGCGACGTAAGCTCGGTATTTCGGAAATATCGAACCCGAACGCGTGAGTGCACGTGGGCCCACTTTCATTTGGGAACGTGTGGGGCCCACATGACACATGTCATTCTAATGCTTTGCATGTAGATTGTGTACATTGTACTCAATGTCATTGCATGTAGATTGTGTACAATGCACTCAATGTTATTGCATGGAAATTGAGTGTTTTATACTCTAAGCCATTGCATGTTATGTGTCATAATTTTATTATTAATTTAATAAATTATGGCATAAATATAAATTGATTTTTGGTAAATCATTTTAATTAACATAACACAACTTCTTCTCTCTCAAATTCTCTCATCTCTCTCACGCCCAGTGTGGCTTTTCTTCACTGGTTTGAACCAGTTTGGGCGTGAGCTAAAGGGAAGCAAGAGTGGTTTCTCATGGTGAGAAATCAAGTGCTAGCACACTTACAAGTCTTGCGAAGGTGGTAGGGAGGTTCGACCATGAGACGGGATCCATCCGACGAAGCTAGGAGCTCGTTTCTTCACTAAATTTTCTGTTTTTGTAGGCAGTGGACTGCATGCAGTGGGCTTACATGGCCAGCTGCGTTTTTTTTGGGTTCATTTGTCTTCAAATCGACTCTACCGATCAATGTGAGTATTCCGCTACCTCCGTTGATGTGTTTACACATAATTTCATGTCTTGATTGATCTTGGGACCTTAGAATTTACCAACACAAATTGATAGTCGCATCAATTGTCAAATCACTTGTTACTTTGAGTGATGTGACATGACATGTTGTCACTTATTAAAGTGATGTGATGTGATGGAAAGCTTTATTGCTTTTTACTTTTTGCTTTTGCTTTTGATTTTTTGAAATTCAAAAAGTTTTGGAATTGTTTTTATGGTTTTTGGAAAATCAATTTATATTAAAACAAAATAAAAGGCTTTTCTCTCTCCCTCATGCAATGACATACGGTCTTTTCTTTTCCCTCCTTTCTCTCTCGGCTTGAAGCCGTTTTTCATCTTCTTCTCTCTCGTTTTTCTGGTTCTGCCGAGAAGTAATGATAAGCAAGAATTGATTTTGTTTCAAAACCCAGTGCTAGCACACATACATAGAGTTATCCTAAGGTGATAGGGAAACGAATTTATGAGCATGGAAAAGCTTGAATTGGAGCTTCAATGGAGTCTCACATGGCCGAATCTTCAAGGAACAAGATGGACCAAAACCGAGCAGCCCCCTGTCAAATATAGCTTAATGCCGAGCTTCATGGAGGAGGCCAAAACATTTTGTCTTCTTTGCATCAAAACTGAATTCAATGTGAGTATATTCCGCACCTCCTATGTTGTGTATTCATGCGTTTTTTGCTTGATTTGTTGATCTTCGGACCTATATTAGATCTCTACAGATTTAACTGTAGCCTTTGCTTATAAAAGAAAAAACAATTTCAAACCATTCACCTCTCCCAGCTCTCACGTCTAATACAAGAAGAAGAAGCAGAAATAATTCCCTCACTCTCCTCCCTTCACATTGTCGCAAGTATCACCACCTAAAAACACCACTCCATTGCTGCAAGTCCTCATCACACATAACCTAACTCCATTGCCGCAATACCCCTAATATACAACACCTTAAACTGCCGAGAACACACATCCTACACTGCCCTCTTAAACTATCGAGAGAACCCTTCATAGACACAGTCCACTACACACCGAAACCAGCCTCAAACTACCTCACACACTGCCACAAATACCCTTTACTGACCAGCCCGAAAACTACCACACAATATCCTCACAAAACAATCCCTTTTAACCCGAAACAGTAGAACTTCACTGCCTCTATACACCACAAAAATACTCCCCCAAACTGCCTCTAGTATTACCAAAACAACAGCCAAAACACCCCCCAAAACAGTAGCTAAAATCACCAAAATAGTGAACAACTGCACTTTAAACCTTAAACAACCACCAAAACAGCAGCCCCTAGACCCTTAAAAAATGCAAAAAACAGTAGCCTTATACAACAAAAACAGTGACTAAAAAATAGCAGCAAAAAAGCAGCAAAATGGAGTCAAAACAGTAGCCCGAACAGCGAAACAACGAGAAAAGATGTGAACCAGTGAACCAGAAAAGTTGCGGAGCTTTAGCCCTTCCGATCACCGTGTAACGTGAGTCCGAAAGTCGACATAAAAGGTTAGACCTGTGGGAACTTTTCTCATTTATTTTTATCTATGTCTTAATTGTTTACTAAATTTCATTTGCATGAATATTGTGGAATGATGTGTGTTGTGGCCCTTGAATAAAATGGAAAATGTATCACCTCTTATAGTATATAGGATGGAAACCCATACATAAATTTCGTAGCTGAATCCGAATGGACGGTAGTGCGGTCTGTACTTGGGATACAACTCCATGTCCCACTTGAGTAAACGGCGCATATTTTTTTTATGTTATCTTGATTCATTTACTATCCGCTATTTAATTTCTACATGTTATTTGTTTGTGTAATGATGTGATAAACCATGGGCTTAGCAAGTTGGATTAAAGGTCCTCCATGTCGAGGGATTAGAAGCCTACGGCCTACCGTTGCCACAATGCTTTGCCGCGCCGGATGATGTATATTCGATTGAATGTAAGATGTGTTCAATCGAGTATACGAAGTCTGATATTGTTGTCTTTACTTTTATATGCATTATGTTATTATGCGCATGAGCTTAGCAAGTTGGATTAAAGTCCTCCATGTCGAGGGATTAAAAGCCTACGGCCTACCTTTGCCACGATGCTTGCCGTGTCGGATGATGTATATTTGATTGAATGTAAGATGTGTTCAATTGGGTATACGAAGTCTGATATTGTTGTCCTTAATTTTATATGCATTATGTTATTACGGGCCCATGGGCTTAGTAAGTGGATTAAAGGTTCTCCATTTGGGGAAAGAAAAGCCTAAAAGCCTACCTTTACCACGATGCTTTGCCGCGCCGGATGATGTATATTTGATTGAATGTAAGATGTGTTCAATCAGGTATAAGAAGTCTGATATTGTTGTCTTTAATTTTATATGCATTATGTTATTGTACGCATGGGCTTAGTAAATTGGATTAAATGTTCTCCATTTAGGGGAAGAAAAGCCTAAAAGCCTACCTTTACCACGATACTTCGCCGCGCTCTTTTATTATGTTGTTTTCCTTTTGTATGACATCTCCTTGCATAATCATGCATCATATTGCATTGAGCATAGGCTTAGTATGTTAGTCTAAAGGTTCTCCATTTGAGAAAAGAAAAGTCTAAAAGACTACCTTTACGACAATACTTTGCCGCACCTTTCGTTATGTCATTTACCCTTTTGCATATCATTGCTTTATTTACGCATGTATTGTAATATATTGTTTGCATGGGCTTATTGTATTGGTTTAAAGGTCCTCTATTTGGATGAGGGAAAAGTCCAAAAGGCTACCTTTACCACGATATTTGCCGCGCCTCATTCCATTGATTGCATCATATACCTTGTCTTAGCTGCATCTATTATCACTTGCGTATCCATGTTATGATAGCATTCGGGGCATTATTTCTCATGGTATATCGAATGGAAACCCAGATATAAATTCCGTAGCCGATTCCGAATGGACTGTAATGCGGTCTGTACTTGGGATATAATTCCACATACCACTTGGAAAAATGCCCACGTATGTGTTTGTGTCAATCTTAGATCTAATTTTATGTATCACATCATTGCACGTTTATTTTGTATTCATAATTGCCTATTAAGTTATTTATTCTCATTATGCGCTTAATTGCCTTTCCTTAATATGCATACTTGTATAAATGTTATTTGTTTGCGCTTCTATGTCTATCAATGTGAAATTATACGTTTGCCGGCATTTTGATTTTCTGGATATCGCATGCTAGTACCGCTATGGTTTATTTGTGTTTCAGTATTCATGAATATTACGTGCTTATGAAATTATATGCTTACCGTTATTTCGATTCACTTTTATGCATTCTTGTATGATTATTGTTTTCTTACGTTCCCGTATCCGTGAATATAATATGCTTATGAAGTTGTATGTTTATCGTTATTCCGATTTACTTTTAAGCATGCAAACTTAGATATAGGATATATGCAAAATTAGATGAGCCTCTTTTATGCATGTGACTTAGAAATAGAATCCTTTTTAGCATATATGTTCAGTAGATTCGTTAATTCATTGCACAAGTCATATCATCACAGGTGGCATAAGTAAGGGACCATTCTGAACCCACCGGTTTGAGGTCTTCCCTTGCGAGGGGTGAGTGCAGCCGTTAAATCAATTTCCCGGTTCACACCGGGTGGCGACTCCATGTTATTTCTCCGGTTTAGTTCCCCCGCGGACTATTCTGTACTCCCAATAGGCCGCGAGCCGGAATAGCGTTCATCCATGTCTGTGTCCTACAGTCTGGTGACTCCACTGGGGATAAAGAATTGTCCCTGAAATAATGTATGTAATGGGTTAAGGGGGTTAATTCAAAGGCATTGTTAAGGCTAGGTAATGGTTGGGTGTCTTCCTTCATTCACTACCTTTCTATAAGGAAAAACTGTGAAGGCACCTTGTTAATCATTACTCGTAGCTCGTTGTGACAGAGTAATTTGGAGGACTCGTTGTTTATTCCTATCAACAAAGCGATAAGAGCCTAAGAGACTTGGGTATTTAAGAGAGTTCACTCCGCCCTCTCTCTGGGGAATCTACAACGGGAAGTCCATTTGACCGTTAGTCACACGCCATAGCACGTACCTTAAGGTATAAAAACGGTTCGCTCACTTGGTTGCTTGAACCCTTGAGTGGGGAGTCCTAGTTGTGGGCAATCCTTGGATAGCGAAAGCCTTTGTCCGCACTCCCGTAAACCCACATGTGAACCTTAGAAATTATTTGTTCTATGCGTGTGTTTGGGGCCATTGTCATTTGGATTCAGTTGGACTTCTTGTACGAAATGCGACTTGTTGGGCCATTTAAATTGAGACGAGTTCGTATCCTATGACAATTGGGCCAAAAGCGTCTGAAATGCCGATGAGACACTCTGTAGAAAATTATTTCTTTGTGCTTATGTTTGGGACCATCATCATTTGGATTCAGTTGGACTTCTTGTTAGAAATGCGAACTTGTTGGGCCATTTAAATTGGGACGAGTTCGTATCCTATGATAATTGGGCCAAAAGCTTCTAAAATACCGATGGGCCATCCTGTGTGTGGGCCTTTCATCATTTGAAGTCGTTTAGCCACGTTATTGCAAAGTGTAAACCTGTTGGGTCTTTTCAACTGGGACAAGTTTGCACCACGCAATAACGTGATTGAATACTTTAAAATGATAATGGGCCATCTAGTATGAAATTTTTTTTATAAGCTTATATATTCCATACATTTACACACATTACATGCATTCCCGCATACATGCTGACTAGGAATTTTAAAAGGATCATATATTCCCGTTGGGTTAGGGAAGAGGGAAGACTCACCAAAAGAACAGACATGAGTGAATCAGATAATGAGGTATCCTGTATGGATCAGTTCGAAAACAATCTCACCAGATTACTGAACAGTTGCAAGCCTTGACTACTGCTATGGCAAAGATGACTGTGCCCCATGCTGGGGGAAATTCTGAGAATATGAGGCGTGAGGAGCCTCCGAGCGGGTTGGGGGATGACGTCCCCACTTTGGATGATAATAATTGGCTGAATATGCGACAGGCTGAATGTTGTTTCTAATTAGGTCCCAAGATCATGAATCAAGCAAGAAATTTGCCTGAATACATCAAAGAAGTAAGCCGTAATACTACTCACATTGAACGGTTTGAGATGGGAATAACAAAACCACTTGGCCTCCTCCATGAAGCTCGATTTTGGTCTCTTGAACTGCAGTGGTGCTCGTTTTGGGCTGTGAAAGTCCTCCAAGATTGGGCCATGGGAGACACCATGGAGTCTCCAGCTTCAAGCTCTAAAATTGATTCCAAGCTCATGTGTTAGTTTCCCTATCACCTATTATAACCCAAGGTGTGCTAGCACTTCTTCATCTTCCTTTATTTTCAGTCAAACCATAAATTTGAGGAAGAAATCGGTAGTGAGCCGTGAGAGGGAGATGAGCAAAGAGGAGGGAATAATTAGGTTTTCCTTGAAAACCGTATAAGTGAGAGAGAGAGTTAGGAAAAGAAAAATGTATTTTGGTTTATATATTTTCAAAAAATAAAATAAACCATTTACAACTTTTCAATTTTCCAAAAACCAAAAGTCAAAAGCCAAAAAGAAAAAAGCATTTAAAGCTTTTGAACTACTACATCAATCACTCAAATCAAGTGACAACTTGTCACATCACTCAAAGTGATATTTGATTTGACGCTTGATGTGACTAGCGATTTGACGATCGATTTGACTTGCGTGCCGCACTCGAATTCGAAATGCGAATGCGCTCGCAAATAATCCCAGGCTCGGGTTCGCTAATTCCAAATTAACGAATTTTCCGTCTCGACGTAATTAAACGATTACGCCTAGTGAAATCACTATTCACGTCGCTAACGAATTAATTCTAAATTAACTCGTTCGCCCGAATTAAAATATAATTTTAATTCCGCGTCGAAATCCAATTTCGTATAATATATCAAATATATTATTTTATCGATTAATTCCAAATTAATCATTCTCTCTCTTTAATTAATATTTTATCCCAGATAAAATATCTCCGTAATTAATCCCAGATTAATTTTCTCTCTCTTCTAATTAATCCCAGATTAATTAAGTGCGAGTCATACATCATCGGTGAATCTTCGGGAAGAGACCCATGAGATCCTCGGATATATTGGCAGTAAATACGGTCGTCGGACTATCCAAACACGTAAGTACCTCGTACTATGTTTGTATCGATTTACAAGACAAGGTTGGCTTCTAGCAAAGCGTCATGCCTACCAAATTCTCCAGAAATATCCTTATAGGAATATGTGATCTATATCAAGCGTAGTATACCGAAGTATTGCGTATTTCGGTCCAATATCGGATGTTCACGTGCTAGGTCTGGGGCTGGAATTGTGTATGCCCCGTACGAAGCATATATCGGATGTCTGGTAACTATTCTCTATAATCGGATATTCATGACCTTGTTATAATATCCCGATAGCTCGAGCATTTAAGAGAACGAGTTATGTATCCTACGTGACCATCATCTCCATATGACTGGAGTGACACTTCCGTCTTGACATCACACCCAACACACTACGATTCTCAATATACCTAGCATTGGCGTACACAAAACCGATTAAAGCCCTGGACGACCTCAACTAAAGTATATTGATTGTCGTATGTATTAGCGGTACATGTCTCAGGTTAAGACCAAATACACATACCTTGATTGCAGACTCCCATAGACACATAGTCATACTACCAATGGGATTCAGCGGGGGGTCTATCCAGAGCGAAGCTGTTTCCCGTACCATCGGTAAAACACAACCTCCTATTACACTTGCATGAGTATCATATACCCAAATATATGAGAATTATGCCGTTGTGCCCTCACAAACACGCACAAGTGTAATACTAGTCTTTTACGTATTTATCCATGTCCAATCTTGATAATACTCTGACTAGGGATATTTAATGATTTATCCATCATGGACTGATACTGTCTCATATCATCTCTGTCTAGGAACAAATCATAATTACCTCTCATCACTTATACATCTAGGTGATCTAATCACAAATGATAAGAGTGCAATCTCCTTTGTCACATAGTTAATTTGTACAACAACACCGTGATCTGTATAAATAGTGATGCTATGGGTCATAATTGTCCAACAATCTCCCACTTGGCCTATAGCCAGTCACTCGAGTCTCTGACACCTGAACTATATACGGTTGGCCCAAACTGCTGAGAAAAGCTTTCGTCAGCGGATTTTCATGATTATCGTCTGATGCGATTTATTCGATCATCACATCGCCATGATGTATGATCCGAACGGATCAGATGAATAGTCGAAGTATGTATCTGGATCATTGATGAGACCATTAATTCTTTAGCCTGTGCTGACGCCTAGCTCGGTTGCTAACAGAACTATATCTAATCTAATTAGATTTGTTATTGACCTAGATGGCTTCTATTACTGCCTCAGCAGCTGCAATTAACCCGCATTTGTTGTTTATTCGGTAACAGTATCTTGCTTGGAATATTTCCAGCTCACTGTACCGTTATTCAAACTGTATAGTACCGTTTGTGACTATTAGTCGTCTTTATCGGTTATAGGAAACTTGCTACAGTGATCCTAGTCACTTCAAGTTCTCCTTCTCCATAGACTAAGACAGCATCTGTTGGACAAAATGACCCATAGCGTCACTATTTGCACAGATCATTGTGTTGTTGTAGCAAATTAACTATGTGACAAGGAAATTGCACTCTCATCATTTGTGATTAGATCACCATAGATATATAAATGAAGAGAGGTCCCTGTGATTAGTTCCTGGACTGAGAATGATATGAGACAGTATCAGTCCCCGAAGGATTAATCATTAAATATCCCTAGCCGGAGTATTATCGAGACTGGACATCGATAATGCGGAATAGGCTAGTATTGCACTGGTGTACGTTGTGAGGGCACAACAGCATAGTTCTCATATATATAAGTATTGGATACTTATGCAAGTGCGATAGGAGGTCATGTTTCACCGATGGTACGGGAAACAGCTTCGCTCTGGATAGACCCTTCGGAATCCCATTGGTATTATGACTATGTGTCTATGGGAGGCCGAAATCAAGGTAGGTGTGTATAGTCTTAACCTGAGACTTACATCGCTAATACTTACGATAATCGATAGACTTTGGTCTTGGTGGTACAGGCTTTAACCGGTTCTGCGTACACCACTTCTGGGTTTATCAGAGAGTCGTAGTGTATTGGATGTGATGTCAAGACAGAAGTATCACTCCAGTAATATTGGAGATGATGTCACGTAGGATACGGTATTAGTGCTCTTAAGTGTTGCGCGGCCATCGGGATATTATGACAAGGTCATGTATATCCGATTATAGAGACTAGTTACCAGACATCCGATATGTGCTTCGGACGGGGTAGACACTTATCCAGCCCCAGCCCTAGCACGTGACTATCCGATACTGGGCCGATACGCACAATACAATCGTATACTACGCTTGATAACAGATCTTAATATTCTTAAATGGATATATCCGGAGAATTGGGAAGACTTGGTGCTTTGCTAGGAGTCGACCTTGTCTCGTAAATCGGTAGAACGTAGTACTTGGTACGTACGTGATTCGGATACTCCGACGACCGTATTTACTACCAACTTATCCGGGGATCTCATGGGTCGCTTCCCGATAATCCACCGATGACGCACAACTCGCACTCTTGAATAATCTGGGAATATATAGAAGAGAGAGAAAATTATCTAGGATTAATTACGGAGATATTTTATCTAGGATAAAATATCGTCTAGAGAGAGATAACGATTAATTTGGAATTAATCAATGAATTAATATATTCGATATATTAAACGAAATTAGATTTCGACGCAGAATTAAAATTAGATTTTAATTCGGGCGAACGAATTAATTTAGAATTAATTCGTTAGCGACGTGAATAGTGAATTCGCTAGGCGTAATCATTTAATTATGACGCGACGGAAAAATCGTTAATTTGGAATTAACAAACCCGAGCCCGAGTGTGATTGCGAGCGCATTCGTATTCCGAATTCGAGTGCGGCATCGCAAGTCGCATCAAGCGTCAAATCATTCGTCACATCAAGCGTCAAATAAAATGTCACTTTGAGTAATGTGATTGATTGATGTGATTGATTGATTGAAAGACATGTCATTTTATTAAAGTTGATATGACTTAAAGTTGATGTGAATAGTGAAAGCTAGTGGAGGGAAAACCTTTGGTTTTTGGCTCCAAAATTCATTTAATTTATTAGATGAAATTAAATGGAAATTGATTATTATTTTGGAAAATATATAATCAAAAAGGCTTTACACTTTTTGTAACATGTCAACACATTTCTATCTCTCCATTTCTTTCTCTTCTCTCACGCCCAAAGTGAGAAATACTCACTGGTTTTGGAAGCAAAATGGCGTGAGAAAAGGGAAGCCAAGAGTGGGTTTTCATTGTGAAAATTCAAGTGCTAGCACACCTACGAGTCTTGCGAAGGTGGTAGGAGGTTCGCCCATGAGCCGGGATCCATCGGACGAGGCTTGGAGCTCCGTTTCGTCATCTAAAAATTCTGTTTTGGAGGCAGTTCACTGAACAGTTTGGGCGTGAATAACAGTGGGTTTTTGGCCTTGATTCGTCTCAAAATCGACTCAACCGATAGATGTGAGTATTCCGCTATCTTCGTTGGTGTATTCACGCATTATTTTCATTGCTTGTTTGATCTTGGGACCTAGATTAATTCCAACAGCATCCTTGTTTGTGAATCCATATGCTCAAAGCGTATGAGACACCAGGTCACGTATATTTTTCAATGTACGGTTTCTCGGAGAGTATTTCGAAAGCCAAGCTTTCGCTGATTGTTATTTTATGGGAATATCATTTCCAAGAAATGACATATTATCATTATTTTATAGGACAACCACTGTCAGTGCGCTCCCACTAACCTTCTTATATACATAAGAATCATTTTCGTTTTGAATTAAATCATAAATCATTATGATTACATCAAAACGATAATTCCAAGAACTTAATGCTTGCTTCAATCCAATCATGGATCGAACAACAAGCATTATCCAATGGATTTACCGTGGCAACAGGTAAAAGGTTGAATTGTAATCAACACAATGTTGATAACGATACCT